>JARKIA010000354.1:0-147567 GCA_029289565.1 Mycena galericulata
CGGACTTGGTCGGGTCTGTCATGTTTTCGCCCGATGGAGCGCGCATTGTGTCGGGCTCAGATGACAAGACAATCTGTGTGTGGGATGCAGGGACAGGCAAGGCCGTCATGAAGCCCATCCAGGGCCACACACAATCGGTCTCATCTGTCGCATTTTCGCCGGATGGAGCGCACATCGTGTCGGGCTCTTTCGACCAGACAATCTGTGTGTGGGATGCGAGGACGGGCGATGCCATCATGGAGCCCATCCAGGGCCACACAGACTTTGTCTGCTCTGTTGCATTCTCCCCTGATGGAGAGCGCATTGTTTCAGGCTCAGATGACAACACAATCCGGGTGTGGGATGCGAGGATGGGTGAGGCCATCATGGAGCCCATCCAGGGCCACATGGGCTCGGTCTGGTCTGTCGCGTTTTCACCCGATGGAGCGCACATTGTGTCAGGCTCGGATGACAACACAATCTGTGTGTGGGATGCAAGGACGGGTGAGGCCGTCATGGAGCCCATCCAGGGCCACACGGACAGGGTCTGGTCTGTCGCGTTTTCACCTGATGGAGCGCGGATTGTGTCAGGCTCGGATGACAAGACGATCCGTGTGTGGGATGCGAGGACAGGTGAGGCTGTCATGGAGCCTATCCGGGGCCACACAGATGTGGTCAATTCTGTCGTGTTTTCACCTGATGGAGCCCACATTGTGTCGGGCTCGGACGACAAGACAATCCGTGTGTGGGATGCAAGGACAGGCGAGGCTGTCATGGAGCCCATCCAGGGCCACACAGGCTCGGTCTTCTCCGTCGTGTTTTCACCCGATGGAGCACACATTGTGTCGGGCTCACACGACAAGACGGTCTGTGTGTGGGATGCGAGGACGGGTGAGGCCATCATGGAGCCCATCCAGGGCCACACAGGCTCGGTCTGGTCTGTCGCATTTTCGCCCGATGGAGCACGCATCGTGTCGGGCTCAGATGACAAGACAATCCGTTTGTGGGATGCGAGGACAGGTGTTACCACAGCCATCAAGTTCAGCCCCTCGACCTTGGATTTGAGCACCTGCTCCATCACCTTGCCACACACAGAGGACAGCTGGATACATGGTCCAAACCAAGAACTTATCATGTGGGTGCCTCCAGAATACCGCTTTTACCTGCAGCTGCCACCCCGTTTCATCACCATTGCGTCTGCCAGAGTCTCCGTGGACATGAGTCGTTTTGTTCATGGTACTGACTGGGTCAAATGTTACACGGCGTGAATCAATTTCTTACTATGTGGTATGTATGCATCTGTACAATAAATGACTTTCTGTACCCTTTCATTCTACTTGTATCATTCTATGGCCAGGGGTACTATAACTTGTGAGGTACTCACGTAGTGTGTGGTCCTTTTCCTCTCATCTTCCCTCACAATTTTTCTAAGTGCATATTCAGATATGCATGCAGCGGAGACATCGTGGGGCGGGGTGTGCCTGGAAAATATTTATGGTCAGTATAATATACACCTTATTGGAAAATAAAAATGTGAAGAAATGGAAAGAATGAGGATCAGATGTCGATGAGGGAGGAGGATAAAGTAGGCCAAGAAAAAACAAGTGCTATGCATGGGCCGGAAGAGGGAGTGGTGACAGAAAGATGTGGTTGAAGAGGCAAAATACATGAACTTTAATGACATAGGTAATGGGTGCGAGAGAAGCTTGTAGGGGTTCAAAGCATGCCAATGGGTTTGTGGAAGGGACGAGAGGAGCATAGGGAGATGAACCGCAGAAACTCACTGTGCAAGGTGGAACAGCAACGAGTATTTCAAACATGGGCAGCGGACTTTGCAGAGAGTATGTCTGCTGGGCATAGCAATGGCTTCGGGTCTCGCGGGTGGTTCATTGATGGGATGCTCATTCCGATGGATGGGCGAAGACACTATCCCAATGGAATTCGAAAGTGACGCTGCTAGACAGATTGGACGTAAGGGGCGGCGAAGGCGGGTGGCGCATCCGCAGTGTCGGAGGCTGAGGCTCGGAGCTTCATTAGGCCGTCATGTGCTCGCGCACCGGCGGCTGGGCGGTGTAACGAAGGAGGCATGTGTTGGAAATCGTCCGCTTTCGTACTGCTCGATGACTTCGCTACTGATATCTAATACGTACAAACATCATGTACTGGATCTGCAATCTTAGCGTTCCCCCTCATCTGCGGGTTTGTCCGAGCCGTTCGAGTCCTCTAGGAGTCCCAATTTCTAACAGGTTATTGGCCCCCGCGTCTACACCTTCGCTACGAGTCTATTCTGAGCACTAAAACACCCTCACCAATCGCCACGTCATCACCTCCACCTTACCCCCGCCTTTCGACATCTTCTTTTGGCCGCTTCTCAGCTTCTTTTTAATCATGGCTGCATCATTCTCCCTTCTTACTCTGGCCCAGACTGTCGAAGAACTCACTTCTGACAATTGGCACAATTTCAAGGACGAGATTCTCATCGTCTTCAATGCTGATGGGGAATCTGCTGGAATCGTCGATGGCAAAACCCCCAAACCCACAGAGGCCCTTGCTGCCGCTGCCTGGGATAAGAGGGACAAGGCTGCTATGACGATCATTTGGGCTCGCATGTCCAAAGATCTTTGCTCACTTGCTAAAGGCGTCACCTCTGGCTCAGCCCTCTATGCCAAGCTGAAAGCCAAATTCGAGGCTTCCACCTGGTCGCGTCGTGTTTCTCTCCGCACCGCGTTTCACACTGTAACCCACGACACGTCCCTGCCCGTGGAAAAGTATGTTGACAAGGTCACCGAAATTCGTGACCAGCTCATCGCACTGGGTGAACCCATATCCGACAACTATTACAAGGATGTTCTCCTTGCGAACCTCGACCCTCTCTATGTCAGTGTTCGCAACACCCTACTTTCCCAGCCCGCTGGTGAAAGCAAACTTGACTCTGTCAAAGCCGTCCTTTGCGGTGCTACCTATATCACCCCAACTGGCAGCCAAGTCAAAACGGAATCCGAGGAGACAGCCCTCGCAGCCCGTAGCGGTGGTGGTGGTAGAAAGGTGTTCGCGTCGAGTGGGAGTGGTCACGGGAATCCCGGACATCGCGATCGCGATCGCGCCGCTCACACCTCTAGCGGTGATGGGCAAGTTTTTGGGAAGGATGATGAAAAAGGTTTTTGTTGGTGCGATCCCACTCACGAGGATCATTGTCATCGCTGCGGTCGGCGGAACCACATAGCCGCTCAATGTGTTGCAGATATGCCAAAGGAGATCAAGGCTTGGGTTCTCGACCGTCCTGGCGCTAACGAACATTCACATGCGGTCCATGAAACGTATGTGGCACATTCATCTTTCTTGCCTCGTCGCCGCCGTCCTTCTCCTTCCCACATTCATTCCAATTGGCGTTCGGACATTCACAACTGCAATTCCGACTAGGTATTGCAACAACCAGGAGTGCGGATGCCACGACAACTCGGATTTGGAAGAAGATCAAGTCGACATTGGAGTTGTTTATGAAGCTTTTCTTTGATTGAGTGGGAGCATTTTTTATTTCTCTCCTGCTTTTGTTTTTGTTTCAGTGGGAGCTTGCTTATCTCGCAGAGTGGGAGTGTTGGAAATCGTCCGCTTTCGTACTGCTCGATGACTTCGCTACTGATATCTAATACGTACAAACATCATGTACTGGATCTGCAATCTTAGCGTTCCCCCTCATCTGCGGGTTTGTCCGAGCCGTTCGAGTCCTCTAGGAGTCCCAATTTCTAACAGCATGGTCGTTTGAAGCCCCAGACACAAGTTGTGCCGCAGCGTAAATGTGATGTCCTGGTTTTAAAGCAAGTGTAAGGAAACACCGCCACCGATCGATGATCCGTCGGCCCGATCACTTGTCTCGCCTTCACGATTAACCGTTCCAAGCGAACACGCATCCTTGTCTCTTTATTAACTCTCATCCAGATCAAAGGAGGTCCACTCATCGTACGCACCATCCACTGTATAAACATCACACTGTCTCATCTTCTCGTCTCATACACCCATCATGATCCGTCTATTCTCAGTACATGCTGCTCGAATCTCCGCGCTAGCACCCCACTCCGATTGATTTGGATAGAGCCGCCGCTATGCCATGACGAAGGTGATGATATATGACCGGATGTAGACACACCGTCCCATCGTCCCATCGACACTGACTTCCCCGCGTACGGACGTGAGCCGACTTCAACCTGAATCACGAGTATATACAAAACACCTACATTACATAGATTCAGGAACCCGGTACATTCGAGGCAAACACGCCGTAGATCCCATCAAGGATCTCATCAATGTGCCGCTCTTTGAATCAAGAGTGTGAATCAACTAACCTAAGCTGAATATTCTATCCCCCAACAACACCTCCAATATACCTGGGGACCTAACCTAACCAAACCAAACTCCAAACTTAACCAAACCTAACTTTTCTAACCAAACTTAACCTCCAAACCTAACCCCCACGCAAAGCGGATACAGAGTTCCGTTGTTGGCCGAGATCGGCAACAGACGGCATGTGGTGCGACAATGTGCCGTGTTTGATCCAAAGGCGGTACATTTGTCCGAATGTACCGTGTCTACTGCGGAATGTACCGACGGTGGAATCTATGTAATGTAGGTGTTTTGTTAATCCCGCTGAATCACTCCTCTTATCTTTTTCTCTGTCCGTGTTCCCATGTTGAACATTTCCTTCTTTTGTAGAGTAAACGAAAGGAAAGGGGGGATCTACGGCATCGCCTGGCTTATCCTCCGAACCTTTTAAATCGTCGAGGGAGACGTTCGGATCGGGATCTGAATTGATCGGTGATCCCCGCCTCGCTTACGTTCCGGTGATTGCGGCGTATCCCTGCATGCAGTGTCTTTTCCTGTTTCCCCGTCGCTTCTCTCACCTCCTTCGTGGATTCGTTAGCTGCCAGCCCAGACCAAAACACCGACGGAGTCTTAGATCAATGACCCCCACCATTCATCCAAACTCCATCCTCCGACTTGACTCGGCTCTCCAGAAAGGTAACGAGAAGTTTAGAGATAGCATATAGGTCTATGGTGCGTCCCCGCGGCTCGTATCCTCCTTACTCCACACCCCTTCTGTGCTGAACCACAGCAGCTGCCACTGCTGTCTGCGGATGGCCGAGATGTATCGATTCGTGCTACTTGTGCGCATACTTTCCAGGCAATTCGCACAGCACATATCCCTGCCCATCCTCGTTTTATTCCGAATCCCCACTCGACCGACCTGACCCTGGTTTTCCAGATCCTCGCGAATGCAATGTCGATCGCCCCGAGCACCGCGTCCTTCGTTCGGGCAGTGCCATTCTGGTGCAAGATGCATCTCTTCGCGGAATCCTCCCTCCAGCGCCTCTACCAATACAGCCTCTTCCCTTCCCGAAATTCGTAGCCCCAATCGCAGTTAGTCAACAATCTTCATCGCTTCGGCTGCATTCCTTCGAGGGTATACCTAGGACGTTGGTTAAGCGATGGCGTCTCATAAAGTACGTTCGCTACACATGTTCACTCGATTTACTGATTCACGTCTTCCTGCCCATCCATATCCGCAAGCACTCTGCCTCCCTGGATCCGATGTCCTACCTCCAGTACTCTTTTACTATTCTTACCCACCTCCGCTCCTGCTCAATAATGTCGCATTTCTCTCCCTCGCGGCCAGACTCCGAATCAGCCACAGCAAATCTCGCCCCGACGGTCTTCGCTCCTATGGCAAGACCAAGACTAGTATCTGGTTCTTCTCTCCCGCGATTATTCAGCCGCGGACGAAGTCGCTTCGGCCGCCGTCCCCGTAACTATTTTCTTATCGGTACTTCCTCCTTATGTTCTCTTTTAATTAACGCTCAACTGTTTCCGGACGTCCTGCAGGCCTCCGCTGACTACGATTCCAAATTGACATTGTGTTCTCCTCCTTTCATTTCGAAATTTCAGCTGCGGGGAGTCCCATGTTACTTCCTATGAATGTTGTATCTAAATAAAGCGACTACGCAAGTATCCGCCCGGGAAGGGAATCGTCTGGACAATGCTTCATGGATGCTGGTTCCCTCGGTGCACGATCTCCTCTCTCCCTCTTTCATGTTTTTCCACGTCTAACGGAAAACGGCTTCCGGTATCTCCCAATAACTCGCGTCCACCAAGCTCTCTCTGTCCTCAAATCACGGCCGCACTCCGGCGATTCGATGTAATATCCCATTTTCATTGCGCAGGGAATATTTGAGTTGAGTGAGTAATAAGTATCTCCTGCTGACTGTCTGGACCTGTTTCTCACCACTAACCACACCGTTCTAATATCGTCTTGTGGTTGCTCTCTTCCGTTCTTCATCTCTGACTTCCAAGCACCTTTGCAGATATCTCCCAGGACATCAGATATCCGTCAGATGGTTCTTAAAACTCAGTCGGTTTTACCTTGCTTTCAGCTCCGAGAAGTCCTAATGGCGTGCCCGAGGAGCTGCGGGCCAACCCACACATTGTGTATTCATCCATGGCCCTGCATAATATTTTGCGAGCCCAGTCGACTTCCTGCGTTCCTCTTCGTTTTGATCAAAATTCTGGTCAGCGCATTTTTACTGTTCATGTACCTCCTTCCTCAGGTAATTTGCCTCGAACGCGTATCCCACACTCTTTTCCTGGGTTGTAACGAGGGTGGGAAGAGGATACGAGGGGAATCTGTGTAGTAATACTCAAAAGGGACCCGCCGTTCCAATGCGATTATTTGTAGTACGTGTTTTTTCAAACGCCTTGCACAAATTCCTGTCTTTCGTTCTTCTCTCAGAGATTGTGAGTAGTCGAAGTCATCACTGGGTCGCGATAGTTCTCAGTGCGCAGCTTTGCAAATATTGTGCCGCAGCGCTCAGGTTCTCACTTGTGTACTCGAATTCGGCGAACGAGAGTGGGGAAATTGAGGGCAACTCAATTGTTACCACGACACAGCCGCCCTGTCTCGTTACTGTATACTAGGAGCATCAGGTAAAATTCCCTTCGCACTGAATCATCCATGCTCCCAATTAAGTGAGGGATCCACGGGTCGATTTGCCAAAATAAATTTCGCATAACATGTGCACAGTACAACTCTTCCGGTAAGCAGATTCACGCCCACGAGCCGTAGGACGGTCGAGAAGACCCGATGTTGGATAAATAATCACCGGGACGGGGTGATGTACCATTCATTCGATCAATTAGGATGGTACAAGGGTGCGAGAGAGAACCCACCGAGATGAAGCAATCTGTGGTTTAATTAGAAAAGACGTGGCGACGGAAACGAACTCAAGTAAGTGCGGACCCTTGTGATGGTGGGAAATACAGACCACCAGAATAGAGGTGTCAACTGTACTGACAAAAGATCAGTCGTTCTCGGAAATGTACAAAGATATTGATCGAAATTGGACATCTTCAGTCTGCCCGCGGTGAAAAGGACATCCGGATCCGGGATGAGTTGTAGGTCAAGAATGGGATGGGAATACCCGAAATCCTGGGGCACAAATCAAAACGAAGGGGCTGAAGAATTCTAGCGCAGTGCGGCTCCAAAGCCAGATTAGAGCGAAGGTAGAGAGTGTGGGTTTACTCAGATGACTCGGGCGATTTTGCACCAGCCGGCAAAAAAAAGAAATCAACCCTACTATAGTAACACCCGTTCGACTCGGGCTTCGCCGCACATCTTGTGCTCGGAATGAAAGCTTACACTTCGGGGTCATGCTTCATAAACGCTGAGTATGCAAGTAGAATATTTTGACTAATGCTCAATAAAAGTGGGCCTCTCATGACGTTAGGCTTCTGGGTACTTCCTACACCACAGGTTTTGAATGGCTTAAATAAGCCGTTCAATGAATGTATCTCGAGAACAGATTTCATTCGTTGATATTCAGAGCGTTGATGCTTCATGAAGCGAAAAGGTGGTTCAAATCTGCCACTGTCATGTGCCGATTTGTTCCCGGAGGGAAGGAGCGCGCGGACAATGTATGTGTCCCGCCTCTCACACAGTTGTTGGCGCTTATTGATTGAGACCATGAGATCTCGGAAACATACACTTGGGCTTTAGGCCATTGCTGCGCATGGCAGAACGAGTCCGGTTATTTTTAGACCTCACTCTTTCATTAAGCAGCAATTTAAACATCTGATTATAGGCAGAAAACATTTCATTTTTTCTACAGATTTATGGTTGATATGATAGCGCCTCCGGCAGCTACAAATCTCCAATAATTTAGATTGAAATCTGAGCCTACACAAGAGTATTTGAATCGGAAGAGCGATTCGAGATGGCTCCGGGGTATGTAATTTTTAATGGCTATCCGGTGAACTTTACTACAGATTCAATTCGGGCTCAAAAGGTTATGAAGGTGAAAATTGAGGTCAGTCTCCTGGATCTGCGGTCCGGGATTCGGGTTCGGGTCATTTTCGTTGGGAGGCCATCCTTCTTCGCATAATTTTGATTTTGAACTGTATTTGTTGCGGAGAGTCAAGTGAGTCGGGTAGAGCTGCCCATCATCCTTATGTTTACGGGTGTGACGGGTGCCGTCAACGGCATGCTGTCCCGTCCCCGTCGGCAGCTTGCCGGACGGAATTAACGGGACAGGTACGGCATTTTTGCCGCCGTTCCGTCAGGGTGCCCCTGATGGCCGTAGACGGGTTGCTACGAAATGCATAGTCTACTTGTCCCAAAATTATGGTGAATTGCTCAAAAATTGACCACTCTTCAGAGTATCTCAAATGCCATACTCCGCGCCACGACGGTTCACGTAATCATTTATCGTGCGTTCAACATCTCACGTGATGCGGGTGTAGCCTCCGAAAGCATTTATATTGTGAAGCGCCTGAATTTAACACCCCAGACTCTAATTGAACAGGTAATTATTCATTGCTGTGCAAGTTCAAGTCTTTGCTACTGAATCTCGCGCAACCGAGCACCGTCCCGTCTGTGAGGCTTCGAAGGAGTGAAGTCCACAAAACAGATGAACTTAGGAAGGAGGGACGAGGGAGAACGGGGGAAAGATCTCCTTCGTTCAGAGGAAGTAACTTACTTACTACGACTACTTACAGCTACTTAAGTACTGCAGGATGACTATGACTATATATGATTACCTATTTGAATCGTGACGAGTCGGGCGAGTCGGGAGCGAAAGGAGTACGGAGGCGCATCTGTGGGAGCAGTATGAGTCATCGTAACCTTACACTCGCCCTCCGAGAATTGTTTACAATTATCAACTGAGAAAGAAACAGAAACAGAGAGAAAAACAGAAAAATTTTGATACCAGAAACATTTTAGTTCTGATATATTGCCGCGCAGGATCACTCATTGAGTACACCGATGCTTTTGAGATATGCATAACGATCCTCGCGATTCAGAACAGTTGCTGCACCACTACGAATCTTGGGTGCGGGAGCTGAATGCAGAGACGGACAATTGTTTTTCGTATGTCCAATCTCACGGCAATAGAAGCAGCGGTTCTCAGCGCGGAAATTATCGCGTTCTTGTTCAGTTAAACGCGAGCGCTTGGAACCCAGCTCAGAAGATGTTCCAGGAGTCGAAGATTTCTTAGGAGACACCTGAGAACCAGAAGATTTCGGCAGTGAAGTGGCCTCAGAAGCACGTTTGGCCGCTTCGGTCTTCCGAATGATTTCAGCTGTCTCATAGCCAATGGCAGCAGATTCGAGAGCTACCAGGGATGATGTCTCGAAGTCATAACCAGCATCAGCCCATTTAACACGAAGATAGCTTTGGGCGCCGTCCCAAACTATTTGGACAATCTGCCGATCAGAAACATCACTGAGACGCTTGGAGAGCCGAGTTGTGCGCCTGATAAAGTTGCGGATAGTCTCATCAGAACCTTGCTTTGCTGTGAGAAGGTCGCGGTGCATATTACGGCGCATATCGACGGGGAAACAATATACAAAGAGCCCGGAGTAAATTTGCTTCATTTTATATGATCTGTGATCAGTAGCAACAAAGTCCATGAAATAATCAGAAGCGGGACCAGAGACAAAGCCAGAGACGAGTCGAACGACCCAGCGAGATGGTACTGCGTTAAATTCGAGCCAAGTATCAACCTCATAGGTCCACTGCTCGAATTTATCGAAATTGGCCGTTCCATCATAAACAAATGGAGTCTTGATTTTCACGGAGCGCAAAAGCTTCATGAGATGCTTGGAATGCCCTTCATCGCGTTTCCCAGAACCCTTTTTAGAGGTATGCGATGAGGCCGGAGCACGGCGTGGAGATGAATCACTGGAAGATTCCAAGGAATGAGAGTCGGAGCTCTCAGAGGACGAGGGGTCAGAAGAACTTGAAGATGAAGAGCCAGGAGGGTCCGGCGGGGCACTAGATAGGGCACGATAAAAGTAGCCACCCTTGGGCACGGAATCCTCGCGAGCGAACACGTTGGAAGAAGACGACCCACGCGTTCTTTGGTCTTGCTTACCAGGAGTTTGATCCGTCGGCGGAGCCGCTTTGCCGGAACCGCTTGTTTTCTGACTCGATCTGTGGCTACCACTGTGCGACTTCTGGCGACCTTTCCCAGCTTTCTTGGATGATAGCGCTGGCCCTTGAACACCACTAGTGCTTTCCTCTTCCTCGACGACCACGGCACAGCTATGAATCACATTGGCCGGCCGCTTATAAAGAACCATTATACCCGAAGACGTATCTGAGTCGGAATCAGCATCTGAAGTATCTTGGGCATCATCTGTTCCTTGCGTATTGTCTTCCCCTGTCTCAATGCTCTGCCTGAACCAGAGAGGGAAAAACCTAGCAGATATTCCACGAAAATTATTCGCGCAGGAATGCGTGCGTCGTGCAAATCTTTGCTGCATAACAAATTGATTCACGACATTTTTAGGTACATGAAAAGTAGTATCTGCACTAGATCCGAGACTAGGCAGGGATACTGAGCCGGTGCCGGCCACAACGACACGTCTGTCATCGCCCGCTGTCACCACGTGAAGATTGTCCGGCCCAAGAAGCCCAGAGCTGGCCGCGACGACGTCCGGGGCATCTCGAAAGCCCGAGGAAATTCCAGTCTCCTCCAGAGACGAAGATCCAATTGCCATGGAAGGCAATGAGGTGCGTGAAATTGCATTAAAATGCAATACAGAAAGAGGCGCTGATTGCGAAAAATCAGGCTCAATGCGCCCTCCGGCCGAGCGAATGCTCAAAGCCTTGGGCGAGCCACTGCTCAAGCCCATCGTGGAGTCACTACTCAACACGCTTGCAGAGCCTTCGCTCGACGCGACTGCCGGGCTTGCGCTCTCGGTGTCATCAGAAGACTCGGCCCCGGACCAATATGATTCGGAATCCAAGTCTCCATGCGGGATCGCGTCCGCATCGGCTACCTCTTCAACGTCGAGAGAGCGACGACGACTGGTCTTGGGAGGGGCCTCGTAGGTACCTTTACGAGTCGTCACCATGTCAATAATATGTGCAGGAAAAAAATTGGTGGATACCGTATCGGGTGATCAAGCCGTCGGCGAGCGATAGAATCGGATGAAGGAGTAAGTTTCCGTTCAAAAAGTGTGAGGCTTCGAGTCCCGAAGGAGTGAAGTCCACAAAACAGATGAACTTAGGAAGGAGGGATGAGGGAGAACGGGGGAAAGATCTCCTTCGTTCAGAGGAAGTAACTTACTTACTGCGACTACTTACAGCTACTTGAGTACTACAGGATGACTACGAATGACTATATATGATTACCTACTTGAATCGTGACGAGTCGGGCGAGTCGGGAGCGAAAGGAGTACGGAGGCGCATCTGCGGGAGCAGTATGTATGAGTCATCGTAACCTTACACCGTCGTTCAACGTGAAAGCCGTCTTTTTGCCGTCCTGTCCCGTCTCGAGCTCCACAATTAAAGACAGCCGCGTTTTTGACGGCCCGTTATCGTCTCCGCATTGTAGATTGACAGCCGTCCCCGTTGACGGGATGGTGGGCAGCCCCGCTGGGGAGTCAACAGACAGAAAAATAAAATAAAGCATGGCCTGCCGCTCGTCGCCGACCTTCGGTCGCTCCTCGCGGCAGGCGTGGGGCAACAGGGCAAGACAGGCTGTGTGAACACTGCGCTTGTCACCACTGTAAGGATGCAGATATCCGTAGCGCCGGGTTCAACGCGTATCATATTAAGAGACAGATTGATGGACAAACAACGACAACACCTACTATACTGGGCAGTGGAAAACAGTGATAATTCCCAAAGATGGAAATGTTTCCAACACGAATCACATACGTCACCTGTAAATTTTGCTTTCAGGTTGGCGCAAAAATGCTTACAAAGACGAGTCTAAAATTACCATTTTAGGACTCGTAATGCGTCTGCTCGCCTGATATAATCCAGATTGAACCTGGACCTTCACTCACCCCGCCTCCGCCGTTGCGTCGTCCAAACAGTTTAACCTTATTTCTTGCCACTAGTTGCATCAGTGGGTTGTTTCGATAGCGCCGATAGTCTTTGTGTCTTGCATCCTTTCTTCTTGCTTGCCCACCGAATCTAAAATTGTTGACGGTGGACTACCAATTCTGAAAAACAAGGAAAGAAGTATGTATGGTCGTTATATTGCACATAAATCCACTCTCATTCCACAATCCCCCCACTCGCGACAGTCGCTACTAAAACATTTCAATAAGTAAAGCCGCCAACCGGTTCTTCTTCGCAATCTTCTTAGGGAATATCTTGTCCGATTCCTTCGAATACTCCCGCAAGGCGTTGGCCGACGAGTGCTTCTTCACGGGCTGGCCCGTTTTCTTAGCATCGATCAGGTCGTAAATGTTGACCCAGACTTTGGTGCGCAACGCCTGTTCAATGATTAGCCTAAGGTTTGCTCTCAGATACCCGTTGCACACACCCACTTGCATTTTTCGATGGAATCGGGGACGATTTTGACCCGGAGAAAAGCACACATCGCCTGCCATCCGGCCAGCCGACTGCATCACCAAAAGGTGGGAATCCTGCCATGACCTGATGTGAGTCACCTGGCCCGATGAGGCATATCAGGGCATACGAGGCTTTCACCAGGCGATCGGAGGCATGCAAGGGCTTATGGGCCATATATTAGGCTGTTGAATGGATCCAGAGCCTGTTTTAGGCATATATTGGTATATGAGGTGGTGTCAGTCATTATCATCATCCAGAGGAATAAGGCCGAAATAAATTTATATACTTAGTACAGCGGGGTATATCGTCCTCAAAATCTCCATCTCCATCTGTTGGGCCTAAATAATCCGAGTCGTCGTCGGAACTCTTGTCGGCTTTATCTTCTTCATCAGATTCCGAGTCGCTCACGACGGGTGAGCGCGCACCCTCCGAATTGTCGACGTCTGAATTTTGAGACATCGACGACTGGAGTCTCGAATCGTAACACAGACGAAGCCGCAGGTACCGGTGACGGTGGAGGTGTAGCCTAAACCGGCACTGGCGCGGCGACAACTTACCAACCAGTCGAAGAATAGAAGACCAAATTCCGGCTTGCATATGTTTGGCATATGCCGCACATGGCCCGTGCGCAATCAAACAAACAACTGCCAATGTTGATATTGATCTTGCGTCCTCTCTCTTCCTTTCCCCCACCGCCTCTCCCTCTTCACGCAGCAATGTCCTCGACAACCGGCGCTGGCTCAGTGCTCAATCGTGGCCAACTACTTTCTGCCTGCCACTTGCACCTTCCTTCTTTACTGCCCAGTGACCCCGCGGCCTAATGGCTCCTCAAAACACCCGCTCGCCGTGTGCATCCTAGCGCCCGACGACGACGCCGTCGCCGCCCGTCAAAGCCCGCTGCCATGTAGATGGGTACCTACATCCCCGCGCTTACCCACTCCCTGTTGTGGCCACCCATTGTCCATTATCGGTGTGCGGTCGTACTCCCGCACTCTTGTCCTTCACCATCGGGTCGTGTTTTCAAAGCGGACAATGACATCCAAGGCCTCAAGAACACATCAAGTCGGTTTTCAAGTCGTTTTGGCGGTTTTCAATACTTTCCAAACCCGCAATCCCTGTCCAAACTATGTAGCGACGCATGCAAAGATCTTCAAGTCAGCTTCAAGTCAGCCTCAAGATTCTGTTCAAGGCTGTTGCTCAAGCGTCCCAAAACCTCCCAGCATTCTTACCAAGTCCCTCAAGTCGACTCAAGACTGCTCGTTTACACAACTTTGCTCAGGCGTTCAAGATTCCCTTCTCTGTTTCCTACTGTCAGTCCTCGGCCTCAGAACACTCCTCGCAACCTCCATTCTTTCCCTCTGATCCTTCCTCATCTTCCGGTGCGCGGCCTGGCGTTTACATTAGCGTTGTCTCGGCCCATATTTTTGTAATTCTTAGCAATATTATTTATATTTTCTCTCCAATTGAGCGACCTGAAATTGCCTTGGAAGGCCTTATATGGTGTATTCCCTGGGTGGATTCAAAGCAGCCTCTATAGGGGCACCAGGCAGGTCCAGCCTTGTATAGAAGGGAGATGTTATATGAGCCCAATTGTGTTTTTAATTAGCCTGTTAAGCCTTTTGCGCCTTTTGACCCTTATAAGGCCTGACATGGCCTGACAAGTTTCATCCGGTTTTGGTGATGTGTCATCATGCCCGAACTGGTAGGAGCACACCTTCAGAGCACACTGCTCCCATTCCCTCTTGTACTTCGTGTGTCCTACACGCCATCCGCAATGTGCTGCGAACCGATTGAACTCCTGCCGCAGCGGTGCAGTTCCATCGTGCGAGAAGTCGGGGTGTGCGTTCCAAAATGTGGACATTTCAAACGACGAGAAGGCGATGTTGCAGGGAAGGACTCGGAGGCAAACGGTCGTTCTAAAAAAAGAGGGATGAGTCCGACTTCCTTGTACGCACGCCCTCCACACGAAGCCTTTGTTTGTAATCAAAAGTAGATGCGGCATTTAATTCTATTGATTTTCAAACTCCGTCCTCTCGGATCCGAGAAGCTCGGTACGGCACGTCCTCCCGACCCGGTTCCTCACTCTATCTAGGCGTTCCGAATTCGGGACGCGCTGCCGCTTCGATCGGCATTTTTGATAAAGAGTAAGGGATGAGGGCACTCTGATCGCACCTGCCGTTTTACTTATACTAGCACTATGCAAAAAATTTGCTTCTCCTTTTCTGTCAGGATCCTTTCTCCAGAGAATGCGGGTGCTTCCCACATCTTCGCGCACTCAAGTTCAAGCAAGAGTTGAAATCAAGAACGGCGGTCCTTTCATCTCCTTATCTTTTGTATTTCAAAAAATTCCTTTATTACTTTGCGCGGTGAAGCCGCCTCTCACCATTGTCGTCGACATCTCTAAGCACTATTGAGGGGGGTGGAAAATCCCGGAGAATCCGGGCAGGTAAATGCATGGGACTGGAGATTTTGACGCGACTGCCGCGCACTGGCGTGCAGTGATGCGGCAGTAACGCGGCAGTGACGCGGCGTGACGCGCGATTGACGCGGCACTGCCGCGCCGCCTGTAGGGCCTCGTATATTGTTTCCCTTGCTTCCAAACCACATCAGGCAAGGTTTAATGACTCTAATACATCATTTAGAACCTAGAGAATGAATACCAAAAAGTGATCAGGTATTGTCTAAGCCATGCTTACTTGGGGTGTAGGGCCGCTGCGTCGCACGGCAAAAACTCGAACTTCTTTGTAAATCTAAGTCATGTTGTTATGTTGAAATCAACATCACCTGGAGCTTCCAGAGCTGTGCCGGTCCTTACTATCCTCAGGTTCTTTTTGGTTTTCAGTCACTTTTTCATATCATCACATACCAGGTTCAAACTTCATGCTATTATCATCTTCTCAGAGTATTATTATTGCTAGACCCGAGCTAGTCGTTATTTTCACTATGATGACAGTCGGTCAATAGCACACTCCAATATAGTGCTGGCAAGGTTCGGTTCGGTTCAGGTTCGGGGGCCTTTTCCCCGAACGCGGAACCTGAACCTCACGTTCGGTTCATCAAATTGGTGAACCTTCAACCTGAGCCTGCGTTCAGGTTCGGTTCAGGTTCGAACGCGGTTCGAACCTCAAGAATTTCTCACCTACAAGTGAGTGATATTTTCGGCAGAATAACATAAAATATCGCTTTTACTGACTTCCCCACCGTTTCTTGAAGAAAAAGTTACCATCTGAGGCCGTTATTCAGGCGGAAAATAATATTTTGCTGAAGGGTGAGTCACATGATCACGGTGGTAAGAACATAATTCTCCCTAATCTTGCCCATTCACATATTAAAACACTTCAGAAGTGTATCAGCTTGTTATCAAACAATTTTACACTCACAAATGACCTTAAAATTCCCTCAGAACAGCAAAACTCAGACCATCAGGTTCACCTTGAGGTTCAAGGTTCGAACGTGACTACCATTGCCCGAACGCTGAACCGAACCTCCGGTTCAGGTTCAAAAATTTGGTGAACCTGAACCTGAACCTGGCGTTCGGTTCAGGTTCGGTTCAGGTTCGAACCGATTTCTGAACCGGACCTTGCCAGCACTACTCCAATAACGACTGGAGCCGAATCACCGGTGACTAATAGACACGGACTTTGCCGAGAATGATTAAATGTCTTGACGAAAATTTCGATAGCATCCTGCAAAAGTATTTTGTATAGAGAATCTGAGTAGACAGTTTTGTAGTCCTTGAAATTATAAGACTTCACATGACTTCCAATCTGTTTTAGTAAAAGATCTCACTCTTATATTGCGTGCAAGACAAAATAGGGGCTAAATCGTTCCTCTCACTTATCACGCTGCCATGACTCTCATGGGCTCCAGATACATTTCAGTATTAATTCTACGTGTATTACACACCGTTTGATGTCGATATTCTCATGGGAAGGCTTACTGGAATGCTTTGAAAGTGCACAAGAGCTGCTCAAAGCACACAGGACTATTCACAGTGAAACCACCACATACAGACATTTATCTCAGCCCAAAATCTCAGAGAGTACCAGTGACTACCTCTGATACTTATTTCTATCCAAATTCCCTCCGTTTGCGTTGATGAAATCTTTCTAAATTGACGTGGCTTGTAGATCACGTGGTTTCGTGGTCGGAAAGAAAACTGCGTCAATCGCTCGATTAAAATAAATCTAAGCACATACAAAGTCTTGGAATTTACATCTCTACAAAACTGGGTGACTTCCCGTAACAATTAAATATTGCCCAGGAATATTTTTTGCACTTGCCGACGTGATGCGACGTCAACTGCCAGGACCCCATCAATTGTATCACCCCAAAACGTCTGCGATTTATTCTCCCATCACTCGAGATATGTTGAATCTATTTGGGGGGTCCACCCCCTCGAATAGACTTTCGTATCGTGGAATATCCCGTTTAGGCATGACATTACTGATCGTCACCTTCTGTCACTCCCGTCACGAACTCTATGTCCTCACTTGCAAAGCGCACCGTTCGTATACAACAGATCCTTCAATGTTACAACTCTACCCTCATTACCCTACATTGATCCCTGCTCAAACCCCAGTCGCATTCACTGTTTCCCCCCTCAAAATTGACGTCAAATCATTTTTTTAGAGTGATCCCTCTTGAGCCCTCTTTGTAGTACCGCTCCTCGTGGTTATGATCTTTTAACTCCGAGATGATCTGGTGCGAGCAAATGCTCGTATGACTGATTTTTCCACTTTATCAAGAAGTAAATATATTATTTTAGTTGCGGGAACCCAGACAGCGTGAATATCTTTTCTCTTTGATCATATCAGTGGCACCCTCAGAAATTGCGCTGGAATATTTTTATCTTACGGGAAGTCACCCACTCTCTATTCAGATTTTCTATAAAAAATACTTTTACATAGACGAAGCGAAAATTTTGGCTAAGACATTTAATCAGTCTCGGCAATCTCCGTGTCTATGGGTGTGATTAACTACCAGTCCCTCCGGTGCAGTTGATCAAACGACTGTCTTTGATCTTTTGCACCTCTGGGACTGGTTCGAGTCTATATTATTGTAGGATTCACCTGGGATCCACACACCTAATTAAAGACAGTGCAGTTTTCTAGCTTCAGAATTGGGTCCGGGGCCCATGATGGACTTGAGCCGGTCCAAAGTTGCACAGAGATCAAAGACAGTGGTTTGACCAGTGCGCAATAGGGACTGGAAGGCAATCATGCAACTTAGTACAGTCGGAATAGGGCTCGCCGTGCCGTTACGGCCACGGCCGTGAGATCGACGGGTTTTACACGGCACGGCCGTATGAACCACGACCCTTGGAATGAAGTTCAAAACCTTGGACGGGACGGCACGGTCCACAGCACCGCCGTAAATGGTACACAGATTGGCATGGCTGTAAGGGCAACCTCAAGGCCCGAGGATGCTCAAGGACCTGGTGAGGGGGATCCGAAGAGAAAAAACTCTGAGGATTCCCATGCCAGGCCGTGGGTATAACTACCAACTACACATGTCTATGGTGATCCGGCAGTTCGGGAGGGTCTGGAGGCACGTGACCAGAGGTTCCGGCAGAGGTCGCAGGCCTTGTCGCAGGCCGAGTGCCAGGGCGGAAAGGAGCATGGGAAGGGTACCGGATCGGCGCGGACCGGGGTTCCCCTGACAACGGTGGGGAAAAAAATGTTAGGGCTCGTTACAACATTTGTAACTAATTCAGAATCTCTTGGAGGCCGGGCGGAGACACTGATTGACCAGCATCAAAGTCTCTGGTTTCGAACTCACACGTCTAAGTGACATTGTGTCGTGGCCGCCCAAAAAATGTTGTGTTCTGCCGCATCAGGAGAGCCAGGAAATGAGACGATGAGTTAGATATATATATATCTATTATACAAATGAGGGTTCGTCATGTGATCTTTGTCTCGAGACAGATGCTGAGACAAACATTGGACAAACATCGCTCTTTTGGGCTCTTTTCGTGTCCTGCCAGCCTCATTTGACTCTCTGCCTCTCTGTAACCGAATCCTATGTTTAATTATCTCTCTCTGAGGTCTCCCTCAAATTACTGGACTTCTTTGAGCCCTGAGCGTCCAAATTGATCGATCTCTGTTGCAAACAAGCTTGAGCTCAATGGATCTTTATCTGAAATGAAGAGCACCTGAACCTACCGATAACATTGGTCTATGTATCTTCTTGAGTATTTAATTGGCTCGGACACAATAAATTTCTCACGGCCTGTTTGTGTTTACTGTTCTTGGTCGTCAAATTCTCCGCCTCATAATTTTCCAGTAAATTAATTCGGAACTTGAGAAACCTCCTACGAGTGCGGGATGCTCGATTTGGCCTGATTTTTGCTTTTGCTCTCCAACTGTCCAACAAGGCCACAAGTGCGGGCTGAATTTTTTCAATTTACCAATCAGTCTTCTGTCCTGATTAGATGCCAGAAACTTCCTACGAGTGCGGGATGAACGGCCGTACTTCACATTTATGTTACTTTCACTCCCCATGAGCTGTTCAATTCTCAGATCAAAGTTCTCCAGTGGTCAAGTTCTTCTGCACATGAGAAACTACCTACAAGTACACATGGGCTGTCGGATTTCCTGCTCACCCTCCCTTCCTCTCAATTGATTCAATTATTATACCCATGGATGTGTTGGTTCCTCATGTCCCTCATGTCCAGTGTCTGGAGCACACAGGCAGATACTCAGAAAAGGAAGATAGAGCGGAATTCAAACACCCTGCACTCGTAGATGTCCAGAATCACTTGCGAAAAGTATAAGCTGTACATGAAACAGTACACGGGATGAGCAGAGGGATGTGACGGGATGGGGGGTACAGCCCACCAAATGCCCCAGACGTTCTGGTAGCAATCAGGACCCACCGGGTTTCAACCGACGGTCCTGCTATACTAGTGGCCAGCCGTGCAGGTCTGTCTTCTATTGCCTGTCATGTTACATGATATCCTGGCAGAAATAAATCATCAGAATAACAATCGTACTCAATTTTGGATTGTTCTGCGACCCTGGGGATTTTCCTGTGATGCCTCCAAGATCGCAATCTGTTTTTATTTTTTTGGCAGTTGTTGACGGAGGCGGAGGGAGGTTACTCAGGTCATCAAGGGACGGAAGAAAGCGAGTATCCGTAGCATACATCTGACACTATGTACTGTACCATTTCGACCGTAAGTTCAGGTGACGGGTGACGGCAGGTCGTGAACTGAACCTATTGGGTATAGGTGACGGTGACAGTGGGTTTTTGTGGCTCAAATAGGCTAAAAAATGCACAAATTTCTCCTCCGGCAGTCGCCGGATTACTATAAATGGGAATTTTACAGTGATTGCCGAGGAATGAACATCAAAAGAAATGAACATGTGCGGTGACGGGTGACATACCGTGAACCTACCGTCGAAATGGTACAGTATGTAGTACGGGCCCCTGCTGTTTCTTAACGGGACCGCGCAGGAATATACCTACCTACCTACCCAACCCCGAGTTAAACAGGGGTTTCTGCAGTCAGACTCGTTGTCGTACTGCGTGCAAGTTGAAATGGGGGGAGGCTCAGCAAAGAAGCTGTCTTGTTTTGAGACGTGTCTATGCACTGTCGAGAGATGCGTGAACAAACTCGGAGATGAGCGAGTCTAGAGATGGAAGAAAGACGGAAGTCTGGAACGCCGGCGGTCCGATCAATGGCGTCATCCAAACACAATTCGATTTCGGACTTGCGACTTACTCCCCCTTCTTTCTGCCGCCCACCTCTTGCTCGCCCAGTTTGGCCCCGAGCACCTTCTGGGCTTTCTGTTGCTGTCTTTTACAGTTTTACTCATTTCTTGGTACCTCAGTCCATTCTCTCATCGGCCAGTCACCTCCTGGTTGTAAGGGATCCCCTTCCCATCACACTTCTTGGCTCCTTCCACACAATTCGTGTCTTCGAGGTCACTGCGTCCGGCACATTCATCCTCTGTGGGGCCTCACCATCACGAAGGAAGAGGCCCAGCTCAGCGCTCCCACCACCGCCGTAGTTCCCTCCACGATTTTATCCTCACGACGGCCACTGTGTATTTCTCTGATAATTGTATGTCCCCCAGCCTCTCGGCCCTTTCTATCAACGCACCCTTGACGTGTTATCTCTGCAGCTCAAATGAGTCGTACACCAGGTAAACTCCTCCAAAGCATTGACAGTGGACGGAAGGATTCGGAAAGACATCAAGGACGAGGCAGAGCGAAATCAAGGATGGATTCAGATACTCAACTATTGACAGAGTTGATTGAGCGAAGT
The DNA here is from genome assembly GCA_029289565.1 of Mycena galericulata. Taxonomy (NCBI): domain Eukaryota; kingdom Fungi; phylum Basidiomycota; class Agaricomycetes; order Agaricales; family Mycenaceae; genus Mycena; species Mycena galericulata. Next base: position 21,108 of record JARKIA010000354.1, read on the forward strand.
ATCTAGTAATTTCGGTACATATTTATAAGCCAAAGAAAAGGAGAATTTCGGAAGAATCAAGACAAGAACTATATGGAGGAATGAGACGAGTGGAGTTGAGGCAGTGAAAGGAATATAAATGTGGATGGAAGGGAAAATGTAGAGCGGAAGAAGATGGGGATTTCGGGGATGATCCGAAGGAGATTTCTCACACTTAGGGTCTCATGTATTAGGGTACGGGATATTGAGCCAGTCAATGGATCTGCTACATGCGGCCGCAGACCATTCTGGATGAACCTGGAAGCAAATTTTCGGCTCAAGCAAAAAAAAAAACCGCAACCTTAAATGGAATGCGAGATAAAATTGACGTTGGATTGATAACGAACCTCAAAAACTTTGACCTGCAGCCTGGGAGGGTTGAGTTAAGAAAGAACAACTTGGGTAAGGAGAACAGGTCGAATATAAGTCACACGGCTTGAAGCCAGACAATGTTACGGCCTTCGGATCGATTGATTGCAGCGGGAACTTGAGCGGGAACTCGGCATAGACCGGCACAGTCTTCTGGCATCAATCCGAGGCAGTTCCGTGAGCTGTGGCGTGGACCTTGGCAGCTATTACGTTGCGAGTAGGACTAATCGACGCTCTTCTCCATAATCATCGGCGAGACGAGGTGAGAGTTCGAGTCAAGAACGAAGCGTCATTGCTGGATTTGATGGCCGTTTGATCCGAGTGAGATGCGTCGACTTAGCTTGGTTGGGACTGACGTAACTGAACTGAATAATTGGCCGATCGCACGATGACGCCGCCCCTCTACGGCTGGCGGGCGCCCACCTTCCTTCCAGCGGGGATTGAAGTGAGGACTTCCACAGGGACAAGACTTTCTTCACGCTAAACAACCTCCGGCTCTTCCGACTTTTTGGCCCACGGTTGTCTCCTCGGCTCTCCCGCACGGTTCTCAACTCTACCCTCAGTCGTATTTTATGTTCCTCCCTTTGCATGATCCCACCAAGGCCCCTTTAGTCGGCTCAACATCTGAACATTCTTTCCTGTATCCCCTGCCACCTTTCGGCCCTGGTATTGCAGGACAGAGAAGCACGTGATCAATTTGGTAGGTATAACCACCACTGGCCATGGAACAAGTAAATGACTTCATGATACATTCATCCTTCTTTTTTTTTGAAAAGAAAAATAAGCAAAGGGAGCCAAGGCTTGCCAAAGAGACATGAATTGTTGTTCTTACTCTGGAAAAAAAAAGAAGTTTACTCCGGGGTTCGAACCTTTGCCAGCAGGAAAAACAGTTACATAAGAAAACACAGCCACTATGGGCATTAGAAACGGCTAAGAGTATCACATTAAATCTAACGGCGGTGGCGATACAAAGTAGTGTTTTTAAAGCACAGCCACTATTTTCAATAACTTCATCTTGATGTGACCAAATTGTACGCACCCGCGAAATCCTACCCATGAGTTTCATAAAAGAACGATCACTTATTACATAAGTTCTCGTAAAGCCACGCTGGAATTCGGCATTATGACTAAATTTTGACTCGCCTTGCTGCCCGATGCAGCCGTTTTATGTTCAAAAACCTTCGGGATAGTCAGAATGACGGAGAGATTTAGATTCTGAAGTCCCTTCAATGATTAATCAGTGTATGCTCTAAGCAGCCTCGACCTATTCAACCAACGGTCCCCACCCCCAGTTCGATGTATGAACATTGTTTACAGAAAGACCCGACTCCAAATTTGCTACATCATGGCTGCATTAAATCTACAAATTGCCTAAACCATGTAGTGAATACTTGTTGCCTCCAACGCATTCCATTTTCTGACTTGTTTGCAACTGTAAATCATGTTCCAACCACCGTTGGAACGTCAGGCAGAAAATATATTTGGGGAAATTACTGCTAATCACTCCAAAGGAAGCTGACCCTGCAGCTTGCGTGGAAAGATTAACCGGTACTCACATTCTCGGGATTGGCACCTGCGAAGTGTAGAGATGGCTCACAACTTTTACGAGACTCTGTGGTCCAAGAGAGTTGGATCTGAGTAATCGCTAACCAATGTTGACTGTCAAACCATGGAGGTGTTGCGATGCAAGGGACAAACCCTCAGATTGAAATTCACATTCTATTGAGACGAACAGGTCAAATCTTAATGTGGTTCTGTTCAAATTATTACAGTCCTACCGGCATGCAACAATTGACTTAGCATTACACAGTATTGTTTTGTGAGCACACCATGCAAGCCTAGGCATGGTGTGCTGATTGACTTGTGTGGGAATTACCATGCAATATCAGGTGCGATACGACTCTGGGTATAAATGTTTCCGCAACCAATTCCCAGCCATAATTGAACCGTGGGAAGTGTTACTGCTTCTATTAATTTTATGGAGTCCCCGGCTTTAGTTGCGCAAAAGAAACATTATTTGTGGTGTCAGAAAATCATATAGTGATTCGAGCAGCCTGTAGATTCAAATCAATTCGCATTACTGATCCTTGAGTCAGTCATTCTTAGTTTTGTAGTGTTTCCCGAGGGGATGAGGGCCAATTAGGAAGGATGACTGAGGTTTCGATTAGCCCACTTCGTTATTGGCATGTACACTGCAATTTTCAATCCTGCATGATCACCCAACCCCTCCGTTCAGAACCGTTCAGAAATTTACGGGCAACCCATGAGTCTATACATTCATGTGCAAAGAGTGCATAGTTTACCCGGCGGAGTTTCACTCCACTACAGAGAGCCAAGGATTCCTAGATCCGACTTCGCCAGCTAGGGAAGTACCTTCTTGATGGCAAATCCAGACCACTTTCTCCGATCTCACATGATAAATCAATTCCGCAAGGCAATCAAAATATAATGTATACCTCTCAATCAGACTATATCTGAATTCCTTCAAAGAAAGAAGGAGTCAATAAGAGTTGACTCGAAGGCTGAGAAAATATCACCTGCAAAGCTGCATCCTCTCACGACTTGGCGAGATATCAATCAACCACCCATGAGGTCGTGCAGCAGAAAGCTTTGGAATGTTGAGGGATGGGAGAAACTGGAAAATGTCACTTGTGGGACGTCAATATTTGGCACCAAAGTGCTAAGGGCTCCTAATAAGCGAAATTGGATTTATGGGTGTAGCAACACATTTGGAATCAAGGGAGGAGAAGAGCTCAAATTAACGAATATGCAGGGCCACCGGCGTGCAAGGGATAACAGGGGAACAACTTATATCAAATAAAACTGCACAGGGCATCTCTGCGTGCTCCCAATGCATAAAGAGGAGCAAAAAGAATGAGAAAGGTTCAATGCCAGTCACTGCAAGCCCGCATAGCAAAAAGAATTCCAAAAGGAGTGCCGCTGCCACAGGAGGACCAAAATCCTCCCATTTTTTTAGAGAGGGTCTATACCCCATTAGCAGTACTGCCGCGTAGTTTATTGGACCAGGTACAGCGTAAATACAACTCAAGTTCAAGTTAAAGCTAAAGTTCAAACTCAAGTTCGCGCCTTCAAGTGGTGTTTGAGTTCACTTTGGTCAGCTAATCATCAAAGGACACCTGGGAGTGACGCGCACTGATGCGGCAGTGACGCGGTATTGACGCGCACTAACGCGGCAGTGACGCGGTGATTTGTGTGCTCGTAAACAGTATGGGAATCAATAACCTCTAATATCCAACTTTGCGGTGTACGGATATAAGCGATAGCGTATATCAATCAACCAACAAAACAACTAGGATATAAGTTGCTACGCCCAGTGAAACCGACGAGTGTCAGTCCCCTGCTCAGAGCCTTGTGTAAGGTTGAGGGGAAAGGTTTTATTATAGTAGTGGTTTTACAGAGTGTTGTTGTTATTAGATAAATCGCTTGGTATGCACCAGAACAATATATCCAAAACTAAGAGATGTAAAGCTTCACAGCTATGAGACACAACAAAGCACAGATGACGTCCAAGAGGACAGTGGGCTCAATACCCAAGATTCGGACTAATATCCGACCCGACGTTACTCGGATATAACAATTCCCAACACAATTCCAACAGTTCCAATCACAATCCAATATCCCAATGCAATTCCCGTACACAGTGTTCTCGTACGCAGTGTTCTCGTCAAAGGCGGTGTTCTCAATCCCGTACACAGTGTTCTCGTCAAAGGCGGTGTTCTCAATTTCCGTACACAGTGTTCTGATTCCAATCCCAATGCAATACAATTCCAAAATATACAGGTTTCACAAGCCACTATCCTCTATTATGATAGTGCGCAACTGAAAGCCTCGGATCTGACCCTAGCGCAAGCTTATAACCTACTAGTCGTGGGTGGATACCGTGGTCTTCAGCTACAACACCGTCCTACTTATATACAAACCCCACAACAAACATGTACAATTCGGATATAAGCATAAATGAGCCAATCTTCCGTATATCCGTCGGATGTCTTCCGTGGTATTGCTATTCCTGTCATCCTGATTGGTTGTTGAACCTTATCACGCCATAGTATCGCCATTTCCGAGTCAGCAAAACGATCATAAGCATCAGTCATCCTGGTCTTATGACTATTTCACATGCATTGCCTTGATGAGGGACAAGATCCCTTATTTCCTAGTCATAGACTAGTCTCCCCTAAGTTATCAGTCCAATACTGAATAGTATAGGTCTGTAGCTTTCGATTGATACCCAATATGTGTTATATCCAAGAATGGGTTCCTAGTAGAAGCACCATCTTGACCTGTTTAGGTTATACCGAAGGTCCGGTATATCACGGATATAAGCTCTTGGCATCGGAACAACTCGGAATACGGGGTTTCCGTATATCCGGGAGTCACATGACCTCGTCGCGAGCGCGTCCAACATCACAACATAACCAAAGATAATGCGCATCAACCCAAGTCACTAGTTGGTCTTATATCCAACCTGACGATTTGAGTGATATAATACCCATTGATGTTTAATGGACTGCACAAACCCCTACATGTTTCGGAGCGAGCACTAGCCAGTCACCTTGGCGTATTACCCCCTTAATGACCCGTTACTCTGTGGTAATAGCCCAACTAGCTACTTCTGGGTCTCAGTACTAGTTCTGGATATAAGACAATATAGCAGTTAAATGATATAAGGAAATCGCAAAAAGAGCGTGTTTCACTAGTAGTCATTTACAATGCTTATCAGCGGCGTTGACACGCATTGACGCGGCGTTGGCGCGGCACCGGCGCGGCGTTGACGCGGCAGGCAGCGAATTTAAAGCAGATTCCAGACATGCTGAGACGTCATTGAACACTTCATTTCAAGTTTAAAGTGGATTGTGAAGGCTAGGGCACAATGTACTCCAGAATTGAGTTATTTGTCTAACAGAAAAAGTTCATATTTGACCTGAACATCATTAATTCCTCTCCTAGCTCTTATCTGACTTCTTCTGAGCGTAGTTAGAGTGCATTAAAATAGTACAGAAGATCACTAGTGGATTAAAAAGATGCCGCGTCAATTCGCGTCAACGCCGCGTCACTGCCGCATCACTGCCGCGCCGGTGCGCGTCAATGCGCGCCTGCCGCGTCATTTTTACCAGACCCATGGTGAACATGAGCATATTTTGCCCATATTTTGGCAGCTCGAAACCGTATGTGGGGAGGACCTGTTATTGAACATGCAGCAGAAGTGTAATGAGATAGCAGCTGCTGAAAGTCATGGGGATCATGAAGCTGCTCAAAGCGACTGAGCAAGGAGTTTCCCAAATGAATCAGAAATGCAGGCTTGCTTGGGTGGCCATCTGGAGTGAGCTTCACAGCAGTTCTATAGCTTGATATAGACTCAGTGAGGTCAACAAGATTACCAAGTCGCTCAAAGCGATGGAGAAGGGAGTTTCCGAGGTTACTCAGGCGTGAGGGCCTGTCTGGGTGCCCATCTGGGGTGAGCCCAACTGCAGTTTGAAACCTCAATACAGACTCCGTGAGGTCAACAGGATCACCAAGTTGCTCAAAGCGACTGAGCAGGGAATTTCCCAGATTGTCAATGTATAAAGGCTTGCTCGGGTGGCCCTCTGGAGTGAGTGCAACTGCAATTTCTGCCCTCAATACAGACTGGTTAATATCTGGCAGACTACGAAGTCGCTCAAAGCGACTGAGCAAGGAATTTCCGAGATTGTTGTAGTATGAAGGCTTGTCTGGGTGCCCATCTGGTGTGACCATGACAGCGGTCTCGTAGCTCAATACAGCCTGGTTCATGTCAGCAAGATCACCAAGCTGCTTAAAGCGACAGAATAGAGAATTCCCAAGATTGTTATAGCGTAACGGCTTGGCTGGGTGGCCATCCGGAGTGATCATAACTGCTGTTTGAAGTATCACCACAGACTGGTTGATATCTGGCACACTGCCAAGTTGCTGAAAGCGATAGCGCAGGGAATTTCCAAGATTGTTGTAGTATAAAGGCTTGTTTGGATGCCCATCTGGAGTGAGTGCAACTGCAGTTTCAAACATCAATACAGACTGGGTGATATCTGGCAGACTACCAAGTCGTTCAAACCGACAGAGCAGGGAAATTCCGAGATTGTTGTAGCTTGAAGGCTTTTCTGGGTGCCCATCTCGAGTGAGCGCAACTGCAGTTTCATCGCTCAATACAGCCTGGTTGATGTCAGTAAGATCACCAAACGACTTAAAGCGACTGCGGAGGGAATTTCCGAGATTGCTGTAGCGTGAAGGCTTGGTTGGGTGGCTATCCGGAGTGACCATAACCGCAGTTTCAAGTATCACGACAGACCGGTTAATATCTGGCAGACTACCAAGTCGCTCAAAGCGATTGCGCAGAGAATTTCCGAGATTATTGTAGCATGAAGCCATTTCTGGGTGCCCATTTGGAGTGACCATAACCGCAGCTTCAAGTATCATCACAGACCGGTCGATATCTGGTAGACTACCAAGTCGCTCAAAGCGTTTACGCAGGGAAACTCCGAGATGCTCGTTGTATAAAGGCTTGCTCGGGTGGCCATCTGGAGTCAGCTCAACTGCAGCTTCAAACCTCAACACCGACTGGTTGAGGTCAGCAAGATCACCAAGCCGCTTGAATCGACTGAGCAGGGAATTTCCGAGACTGTTGCAACATAAAGGTTTGGCTGGGTGGGCATCTAGAGTGTCCATAACTGCAGCTTCAAGTATCATCACAGACCGGTTGATATCTGGCAGACCACCCAGTTGCTCAAAGCGATAGCGCAAGGAATCTCCAAGACCTGCAAGATGGATAGAAGCCCCTGGGTCATCGCGCACTGCATCATTGTATGCACAGACCGCTTGGTTCAGGCCTGTCACACTCCCAGGTGTCTCGTAACACTGTAAACAAATGGCTCCGAGGATACTCAGCCACCGGGCTCTGATGTCTTTGCTTTTGCACAGAAGAATCCTCTCGTGCATCACCCAGAGCTGCACAGGATCCATGGAAATTTTGGGGCTCTTGGCAATTTCTTCACACATCTCCTGCAGCTCACTTCTGATCCCATGAGAGGTCACTGTGGATGGCTAAGATGATGGTCCAACACAGTATTTCAACAACCTCACTTGTATTCTCTGGGATGCCAATGAGATCTAAACCTGGTATCTTGGGGTGCAACACCTCAGAAACCGAGGAACCAACCCTGAATTTGAGGGTGGGACCATCAGGGTTCACTTTATTGAGCTCGAGCTCGAAGGCTACAATGTAATTATGAGCGACCATGATCAAAGTGAGGTGACACTGCTCCTACACAGATTCGATTCCGCGGATCTGAGAACCTCCTCTCGTGTGATTTCCGCATGACCAAGAAGTCGAATGCCCTCACTTTTACTGTGGCGCAAGGCTGTGACCAAGAAAGTGCGAGCATGGGGTTGGCTGTGAGGACAGCGAGTTACAGTGAGTCGTGAGTATCTTATACAAAGCCGCACACTCACATTCCGCATCCGAAAAGAAGTTTCCAGGTCCTTTGATCCGGCTCTGGTGCTACTGCTATGGTTTGCAGGAAAATACTCCCCTTGATGATGAGCTGGGCAGACATAAACATGTCTCTCGGGAGATCATTGTGGGGATAAGTCAAGGATGTGATGCGGATATCTGTGACCTAAGGATTAGGTGCGGTGTAGTATAATAATCACCATAAGAGGGTGCTTACCGCTAAACTGGATACTAGTTGACGGAAATGAATCACGCGGGCCCGATAAGTTTGGGATACTCACATTTTCGCCATGGTTGACAGGAATGAGTCCGGCAGTTCTATCTTATACGTAGCTGCAGGACATGTGGTATCAACGAGGAGTCTGTTTCCGTCTCCGGCGTAAGATGCTGTACTGACATGGGAAGATCAGTTAATCAGGTTTGAATCAGGTCCAAAATTTCCCGTTTGAGCAAAATCGTATCATCACCACGTTGAAAGCACACTTCGGTGGCTTCCGATGCTTCGTCAACATGCATTCCGCACCCAAGACCCACGTGGATAGAATTCTCCCGATAACCAACGGTGAACCTCACTTGAACCAGGCTCATTCACGCAAGGGCCAGTCATCTCATGTTGCTCGGGAACGTTGAGCCTAAGTATCACGCAGCATCTATAACAGCCTCTCGGCAGATGACGGGTTTAGAAATAGCACAGGCACACCAAGGCGATCAAAAGTAACTGCCATCGAATCCCCACAGCGGTGATGTGGGCGGGGAGGTACAGCGCTCGTGGGCCCAGAGACACACGACGATGGGATTGTCAGAGCGGAGCGCGTTGCAGGCGACGAGCCTAATGAGCCCTCGCGCGATGCCCGCGCAAATACAGACGTCCGCGTCCGCGTCCGCAGACCAGCTCCGTCCCGACCGTGAGCTCACGTACCCGCTGTCTGTTCTCGCGCCTTTCCCCCCACCCCCTCCAGCACGTCGAAGCGCGACGATATCAATGACGCGCGCGTCTCCCTCCCCTCCCTGGAGCCCTCCACGCGCACGCTATCTATCCGGGCGCCGCGCAAGTCCTATCCCCGTCCACAGCGAGGGACACTGAGCGTGCGTGCCCTCCCCAATCTCGCAAAGGGGAAGGACATCCCTGACACGGGGCGCGGTGTGGCACCGCAAGGAATCCATGGGGACGAGAGGGGCGAGGGGCATGCGCGGGGGATGGTGGGTGCGGAAGTGGCGACGGGAAGGGCGGTCCGGGGACGAGGATGATGCTGGAGGAAGACGACGGCGCGGGGACAAAGAATCGGGGAGCCAGAGGGCGTGCGGCGCCGAGTGCGCTCGATGATGATGCTGTTGTGGGAACGGGCAGACGGGCGTTGTAGGGCCCTGTAATTTAATCATGTTTGTAAACCGGTTTGTAAACCAGTGTTTATAAACGGGTTTTTAAATGGTCAGGGTGGAATGCCCGGTTTATAATTATTTCGGGAACGCCCGGGTGCTTGCGGGAGGGCAAATTTTCGGCCGAATGCGAAGCGGGGCTGGCTGTACTGAATGATGCAGATGATGCAGATGATGCTGGCGGTCTCACCGGCTCCTTTGCCTCCAAGATACTGGACCTGTGCTGCGATGGAGTCGAAATCACACTACCTTTTTTCAGGGATTTGTTGGCAGATAAAACTGTTGACAGTGCCGATGCTATCCGGAGCCATTCAGAATGGTCTGCAGAAGTTGCAGTGGACGGTGAGAAGGGAAAGAAGGGGAAAAAAACTCCCGGCAAGACGGCTTGGGACGGGGAAGCCAATAAACTCGAATTTTAGACACTCTGTTTATAAACCGGTTTATAAACACCCTGTTTACAAACTGGTATTTAAAACGCGTTTTTAATTGCCCGGGAATAACTTACAGGGCCCTAGGGCGTTGTACACCCTGGGATGTAGGAATGGTAGGATGCGCTGGCCGCAGCCTCGCAGGCTAAGTGGCGAGGCGGAGGGATGTGGCGCTGCGTCGCTGGGAGATGCGCGAGTACGCGGCTCTGCGCGGGCGGAGCTCGACTCGCAGTCGAAAATGGGGTGGATCGGAGTTGGGGATGAGGCGGAGGTTGATGGCGCGCAGTTTGATGGCCGTGACAGCTGATCTCCCACGACTCACTTAGCAATTCAATGCCGTTTACAAGTCTTCCCGCCCACGTTCCGCCGACTTCTTCGGGGAAGAAAATCGGGCACTATGTACACATCGGAAGGAGAAAAAAAAGGATGCCCAGACTGTATCATGTAACACATAGATCTACTGACGAATGGAATGAGTAGTTAGCAGAACAAACTCGAAATCTTGACGAGAAGTAATTCGAATATTCAAAGTTGGTGGCGTGCGAGCTGCAAATGTGCAGGTATGCAATTTCGCCGGCGCGTTAGCCGAAAATACATATGTTCGGGGAAAAAAAAATAGAAGAGACATCGTAAGCCGGCGGCTCAGAAACAGGGAACAACGACATTATTCGCCAGTGCCAAGAAACGGGTGTGGACCGACCATCTCCGGCAAAGTTAAGGCGTCTGTGAGCCGTACTCGACGCGCTCCACCGCCGTACCAAACCCCACGATGGCTCGCCGCACCACCGATGGCGCTGCATGTGGGCCGGTGGGCGAATTTATGTACATTTCCGCAGCACTGCCATGGCCCCCTCCGCCCGAGACGCCCGAATTCATCGCGCGATACAAAGGGAGGGAAAGCTACCGCCGCCTTCGCCTGGGCGTGCACCCAGGTAGGACGCCCATGCGTGGTCCATCATGGCGCGATCCCGCAGAACAATTCGTCCGCGCGCCAAAGCGCTCCATGAGCAGACGCCAGGCGGCAACCGACGCGCACTTTTCCCGCAGTGTACATGGGTACCTCCTCCGCATCGTCACCGCCCCCGATTTTCTGCGCCTCCCTGCAGCCTCGCTCATCAGAGGCACACTGCACTCACGACGTATAATTAGGGAGCGCTGTATATCAAAGCACCCTCCGTATCTTGAACGGCGTCTTTAATGAGTACGGGACTTAAACAGAAGGGGAGGGAGTCGATGATACGTGGGGGAAAGCGGGGATAATAAGTAACAGGGGCAGAACAGCACGAGGAGAGGGGAGAGTGCGTGGAAGAGGCAGATGCAGCGCGGTTAGTAGAGGGGAGCAGATTGAATAAAGAAAACGGTGGGGAGAGGGGAGAGTAGGTAGTAGCGAGAAGACGTACCAAAATGAATGCGAGTGCTGGGGGACGATGTGATTCTGTGCGACGACAGCGGCACTAGGGTGGGATTGGAGAAGTGCGGGTGCCAAAAACACGCACATCATCAGTCCAGCAAGATGAAACGCGTATCGCATCGGTGCGTAGAGCAAAAGTTGGCATCGTTTCGGACGGGACTCGGAGCCCCCCAGGAGGCACAGTATCTGCCGCAGATGATGACAGATATCAACGTTGAGAGTTGAGTCGAAGTGCATGCAGCAACCTTTCGGTCGAATGTCGGAGTTTGCTGGGAGCGAAAGCTTGAGTTGCGGGAGTCTTTCCGACTCTTAGGCTGGAGAGAAGAGCGGAGCAAACACGTGGTGTTTGGCGGAGTACATACAACTTTAGTAGCATAGGTGTTCGGCCCGTTGACCGAACACCTACTTGCCGCGTGAATGCCTATCGTCTGTGGATCAGCCATCACACCATCAATAGCGGCATGCCAGCAAAACAATCAAGTCCTTTCTTCAACAACATCTTCAATATACCTGGGGACCTAACCAGAACACCAAACTTAACCATACCTGACTTTTCTAACCCAAATTTAACCCAAACCTAACCCCCCACGCACGGTGGATACAGAGTTGAGGGATTTAACAATTTTTCAGCAACCAACGGTAAATCCATCCTCCATGATGCGCTCAACATGATGGATAGGTGTTTGTGCCATCAATAGGTGTTCGGTCAACTATGGAAACCAGGAGCATCACGCTTTTTAAGCGAGCTTCCGTATTACAGCTGTTTGCATAATTGATGACAGTCAGCCCAAAAAAGAAACAAAAACAAATAATTGATCCGGCTGCTTGCCGAGGTCAGATCTCGCGCATCCCTGCATCGATTTCCATGATTCGGGGCGCGTTAGAAAGCGGCTAATGAGGGCTTTCAGATCATACGATACTCTCACGGTAAATGGCAAATTTTCTTTCTTCTCAAATTCGGGCTGTGTTATTTGAACTGAAAATTAGATTGTGCACCGTTCGGTCAATACTCATTGGATTTTGATGAAAGTGAGCTCATTTGAAAGGTACTATCAATGCAAAGGGTGGGCATATATAGGATTTTGCTTTGACCATCAGACAGTCATTTTCCCATGAATTTTGCTAAGTAGTCAGTAATTCCATTCTGGCCCTCACACATCATGTGTGCCACACATTTTTATTTCATGGATATGATTGCCTTGTATGCCACTTTCAGGATCACTGAGATTGAAGTAAATCGAAGCAAAACCGATGAAGCAAGGGCTATTCAGAGTTCAGATGCAAATCACACAGCGCAAATTTGGGAGCCCTGAGAATTTGTTATCTACCTTGCAAGTATGGTATGATTTGAAAGCCCTGCTCAGCCGCTTGTGAACGCACCCAGGATCACATAAATCCGTTCAGGATTGAGCGAGATCGAAGGTCGGCAAGGAGCCGGATCAAAGGTTTGGTTTTTTTTTTTTTTTGATCGTGACTGTCATCAATTTTGCAAACAGCTGTAATGCCGTGTGATGCCGTATAACAATTGTAGCGCGCTTTGCGGCAGAGCCCACTAACTTGGGTTTGTCAATTATACACCATTTCAACATACAGTCAAAGCTGTCTTAACCCATAGCTCTCATAACCCATAATCTGTAATATCCCATAGGTTTTTGGCTATCCACCAAGGTGGTTCCCAATTAAATCCCATAACTCTGTGAAACCCCATAATCCATACATTTTTGAGGGCAAAACCCCATACATTTCCTGGAATCTGGGGGGTTTCCCTGAGTATTTGGAGAGTAGAATTGGTCAAAAATGAGAGAATGTCCATTTAAACAGAGCCAAAAGTTATCTCAACCCAATTTGAGCCTGTTTCGGACAGGAATGGCATTAGTCTCGGACCATCCTCTCCCGACATCCCAATATGGGACTTCATCGCGTCCATTTCGACTTGTTCATAAGCTTTAGTGCAGGTCTTAACAGGCAGAGCATGTCAGAGGATGAAAACAAATGACTTTACATCTAAGTTTTGAAGTACAACCTTCTGAACAGGCCAAAGTAGCAGATACGGGAAATGCCGGAAGACACCGGATTTTTGATAGCGCAATGGGATGGTTATTTAGCCGACTTTGGCCCAGACTCTCACGACAGGGTTCCCATATTGGGATGTCGGGAGAGGATGGTCCGAGACTAGAATGGCATGTCAAAGTGGCAGTGACTGAGTTTTGATGGGCCAAGTTTTGGCAACATTGCAGCTGAGAACTCAATTCAAAGGCTAAAACCAACACTTCCGACACGATCCATGTATCTTGAGGTGAAGAACACATATTCTGCACCTTTAAACTCATATTCAGATCGGATTCGGGTATTGCCAAAATGTTTCCCATGCTGTGCTAAGCCATACGCTGTAATAACCCATACCCTGGACCTTCCACCGATGGGTATGGGTTAAGACAGCTTTGACTGTATAGGCTCAGTTGGATTAATGACCTCCGAATTTTACTTTCTCGCCTCTATAGTATCCAAGTCCATCTGAATATCTCGAAGAGAATAGACGTGACAGATGATGAAGAGGCAATGAAATCTGTTAAAAAATCCATGGAGGCATGGCTTGATCACGAACTCGAGTCATCTTCCAGGGTCCGGGATATATTAGTCGGCCGCATGGAACTTGACTCTGATACACGGAAACTTGTCAAGATATCCTTGAATTTTCATCATTATCTGAGAATCACATCCCCGGACCACTGCTGTGCACTCACAAAAATGGTTCTCTCAGGGCACAGCTTAGCGGTTGAAAGTCGTCATTGGAAAGAGCGCGGAAAGAAAATTGTTCCGCACCAATAGAGGCTCTGCCGCTTTTGTTAAGTATGCTTATGTCGAGGACCTGGCACCCGCTATGTTTGTGTGTCAGAACCCTGACTTGATCCTCATTCATTATTTATTTCTTGAAAACATTGAGAAAATAGTCCCAGGCATCGCGAACCTGTTTCCCGATGCACTTCAGACATTCAAGGGTTTCCTGGCAAAGAGAGAAATTACACCTCTCTTGGGAAAGCTGGCATTCGACGTCTTGAAGATATTTGATGCGACTCGCATGCTTCTTGTAAATGACCCGGCGGCCGAAACCTAAGCAGCCTGTTCTAAGGCTTTGTTGGTTCCTTCTTTCCTGTTCTCGGTGTGCAACTTGTTTGGTCTTTAAATTTTGTTTGCTTCTCGGCTGTGGACCTGAAATGGGAGTCGAACACGTTATTTTACTTAGCTGTGGATTCGAAAACCTTCTGCAGCTAGTGGACACTGGCCATTTGTAACTCGGAGGAGGGAACTCCTCCTGTACCCAGCTATATTTTATATTGCTCGGGATCAGGTCCTCTTTTTTTTACACCCCACGAGGTTCCACCCAGAGGTCCTGCCATATGGCCGACCAGATACAGTAAGCTTGCATCTTGTTTGATTTTGATCGACCCCCCTGGAATGGTGTGTACTCTGTTGGCATCTTGTAGCTATATGTAAGGGAAACCACCCGTACATTACTACTTATTTGTCTTCGGTAAACTCGTTGTTCATACATTTGGACCACGCGAGTATAATAAATCCCCCAGGCAAAGGGAAAGTAACTTACTGTAAACATACAGAAAAGTACAAGAGGCCACTGGGTTGATTCAAACATCGGCGGAATCACCGAGTCAGGGGAAACAAGTGTTAAATTATTGATGGATGGCGGGTTTCATTGTCAGTCTAGAAGCAACTGCCAGAGGAATTATACATTTAGAGTCTAGATGGCTATGGTCTAACCCAGGGCTCCCACTGCAGGCAGTGGCAAATAATCAGTATCTGCCATGATGCAGGGCATGAATCAAGGGAGAGAGACATGACAACAAGCCTGTTGATTGCAAGTATTGGTGGACTTTCCGATTGTCATTTAGTGTGGCCTCTACTGCTTGTGAAGCCCTGACTCAAATATAAATTGTTCAGAGTGATCCAAGTGGCATTATGTGATCCTCAGAAGCATCAATTGGGCCCCATTCTCGCTTGGTCGACATGTCGACCAGCTCTCATAGGGCCCAGCACAGGATACTGAGTTGTATCTGCACAATGTTCTTTGAGCAAAAGAATATGATTGAGTCATTTATGCAATGACAGGACATGAAGAAAATTGACAATATGTAAAGGCTAGGCACAATGAAAGACATTGAAGAGAATGTTGAGGAGGAAAAACGAGTTTTAATGATCAACGTCGGCTGAAACATTGGCCAAGGACACCGGTCAAGCCGAATACACGGATGAACAACTGTAAAGGAAACATCGGGTGGTCCCGGAAAAAAACTTTAAAGGCTGCACGGCTGGGGAGAAGACCCTTACATAACACATTTTGGCACTGAAGACATCGGGTGGAACCGGAGAAATAATGGCAGCTACATCAAAGGATCAATCAAAAGGGACTGATTTTATCAAAAAGAGATCATTACTGCCAAAAAGTTTTGATAGGGCACTACAGGACCCACTACCTAAAGTTAGTGGGCATGATTGTTATATGTAGGACCCCGAAACAATGTCGGTTACTGTACCATTTCAACCGTAGGTTCAGGTGACGGTGATGGGGGGGTCGTGAACTCAACCTATTTGGTACCGGTGACGGTGACAGTGGGTTTTTGTGGCCCAAATAGGCTAAAAATGTGAAAATTTATCCTCCGGCAGTTGCCGGATTACCATAAATGGCAATTTTACCGTGATTGCCGAGGAATGAACATCTTATAAAATGAACATGTGCAGTGACAGGTGACATACCGTGAACGTACGGTCGAAATGGTACAGTACGTGTGACTATTGGCTTTCCTAAGCGCACTAGCCGTCCAGGAATAGCGCACACCCTTTCCCAATTCAATTTGAGTGCATGCAGGCCCCTTGGCCCTGGGGACCCTGTAGTACTATACATGAGACAGGAGATAAACCAGCTACCCCGCGATAGGTGTCAGTAGCGGGAGTTAAAAGGTAGGTAGCCACCGTGACGGGACGGACGGAGGGCCGAGGTTTGGAGGGACAGTCACCGTAAGTACACTATCCATCCATCAATGTCAACTTCAAATCTGGACCGTGACGGCCATCCCGTCCTGTCAAATTTTCTCCAGACTACTATTTCTCGAGTATAAGTTATCATCAATTGCAAGAAACGAAAATGAAAACTCGAAAACATGTACATAAGACGGCTGTGGATGATCATGATGGTCGTGGCCACCCATGCGACATTCACCTCGGGACCAGCTGGGGCCATCACCGGGTTTATTACTCACAGACCGCTTGGGCGTTTAAATTTGTACTGTCAGCAGATCAATGTTCACATCAAATTTCCAAATCTCCCAAATTTCCCGCCCTATGGAAAAATATATTTAAACTGGCAGCCCAGCTGTCACTGGTATTTCAACAGATGATGCCGAATGCAGCTTTCAATAGCACAGTATTCGATTATCGTACTATTTAGTTCTGTGCTGTGGTAAGTGGGTAATATAAAACTAAATCAATGAGTGTAAGGAACTGCGAGAGAGACAGTTTCCGACCACATGACTTAATGGTTGGTGAGAAGCTAAGGTTGGCATAAACATATAAATTCATATTCATATAGTTTGATAAAGGCATAGTAGTTTGGCATAAGCATACAGAGGAAGGCATTGGCGCAGCGTATACAACATCAAGCTTGAGTCATGGGTGGGAGCTGAAACCAGGTGCAGTATTTGTTGCAGACATGCTGCACTGGGAATAGTTTGAAGACCGAGCCAACATTGCCTTCTCCGAAAATGTCTGTGTCTCCAGCAATATCCCTAGTTTACTAGCTTCAGTTAAACAAATTGAGACCGATTGAAGCAACAAGCATACGGAGATGTCATGATTTGTGGATCGGTGAGCAGTGTTGCGGTCCCTTCAACCAAGTCAGAGTGCTGAGTGCACAACAATAGAAATAGCACACCTTGCAAGTCCGACAAAAATACTGCCCCATCCGTCTTGAAGTACTGAACATGTTGCGTGAAGCACAGAAACTCTGCAATGGAGTAAAGCGGATCATCGGGTTGCAGAAGCGGCACAGCATTGCCATTGTGAATAAATTTGACGAAGTCCTCAGTCTCCGTGTCAATAAATTCTTCCAATAGATATGTCCGCCGGATCGATGAGGCCGTAGCGACATTGTTTCCTGCGACTTGTTCGTGGGAGACTGCAACGCCGGCATGAACGAAGCGCAATTCAGGAATGTCAAAAGGGGGCTTTTCAGCTGTCTTCGATATGAAGTGTTGGATGAACGAATATGTAAAATCCATGATGGATGACCCCCAGTACAAGAGGTTGGCCTTCTGCAACGTGTGAGCATAATCATCTACAGGAGGGTAGCGGGAAACCACGGTAGAATTCGAGTCCGCCTTCTTCGTGCGTTTTCGGTGCATCCTTTTTGCCGCCACAAGACTGTTCGGAACCTTCCCGAGCCCATCAGGTTGTAAATGAATCAGCGTTAAATGGCCACGGTGTGCAGTTTTAAATGTCCCAACCCCGATATTATCGAAATGTTCGACGGAAAGGGAGCCCTGAGAAGCATACTGAGGATCGCATACAAAGAATTGCACCCTGGCGGAAGCAGGGGGTTGAAGGAGTTGCTGAAGTGGACACGCAGTGAGGGTAAAGAACTCGATGCGCTCAGAAGTCAAAGGCTCTAGAGCACAAAAGAAAGGTTATTCGGGCGTTGAATTGTGCAGAAAAATCAATATCAGGACTCACTAGATGCCTGTTGAATTATGTCCGATGAGCCACCAACAGCCAGCACCTCGCGAAGTCGGGCCCGGTCAGGCGAGACATACTGTATAATTTCGTTCAATTCAGCGGTAACGCGTCACGCACCCCCGTGTCGGCGCCGAATTTGGTTGTCGGTCCCGCGTCACGCAGGCCTCTGTCGAAAATGGCCTTGCGTGACCTCCGACCCAAAACCACCTCATCGACGTGAAAAAGCCAAAATTTTCGCTTAGGTGTCGAATTTTTTTCGCCGGTCACGCCAAATTTTAATTCGCGCCGAAGTGTCGAACCTAAATTTCCGGTCACGCGTCACCCCCCTGTCGAATTGAACGAAATTATACAGTACTCTGGAATTTTGCGCTTTTTTGAGGGCGGTGGAGTTGAAGGATGATTTAGAGATGTCTGATCAACATTCAGAACTACAGAGATAAACCCATGGCTACAAGGTTCGTACCGTGCGCTGCCTCTTGTCTGTATCAGATCTGTCCTCGTCGAGCCAATCCTTTTCCACGATGTCCTATTTAATGAATGGTGAGCAGAAAACCGAGAGAAGAAGATACTAGAAAGAGAGCACGCTTACATCCGGCCCCCATGATGCAACAGTCAGCTTCGTGCTTTCAAGTTCCCTGCTACCAGGGCGCATGGACCGTGGGACCGAACCATCATCACTGTCTCGACGTCGAAATGTCAGGGTTCGCTGCACTCGGGACGAGCCAGCACGATTGATTCGTTTGCTCTAGCTAAGTTAGCCACCCTTCCTTTTGCGGGACGAATAAAGAACTGACTTCTTCCAGCTGAAAAGAACAGGATTATCAGCTTTGTTGAAAGATGATTATTAGCGGGAAGCCTCACATCCAATTGTTCCGCATACTCAAGGTAATTATCCCACTGGTCAGAGTCAATAGACAGTTTGCGCAGCAGCCATCAGAGCCACCTGGTGGCTGTTTTGCAGTGCGCAAATTGATGGCTCCGGCGTGGGCTCGGAATTTGGATGGCTTTCACATTTTTAATAGATGCAACATCAGCCTCCCTATGGGTCATATGGACACTATGGGGATGGGTGCAGGTCATTCAATGTTCCAGTCAGTGCTCCAACTCTGGATTTCCTGTAGAAAACTCCATTATTAGTGGTTTCCCTGCCCTTTAGAATGAGGGACAGTTAATTTTTATGATGAACAGTAATCTTGTCACCAATGGACTTCATTTCGGAGCATTGAAACTTCCAAACTCAATCGCCCACAGCCATCAATTTGCGCACTGCAAAACAGCCATCAGGTCGCTCTGATGGCTGCTGCGCAAACTGTCTATTTACTGCTCATCAAAAATGGTTCATACTCTGACCATCTTTCGGCAGCCTTAAAAGATTTAGGGAGATCCGGGAGACGCTCGGGCTTTTTCGCACTCGGAAACAAGGACATGATGTCAACACTATCCGTCCTGCACTGCTTCGCCTGAGAGCGCAATACCCGAAAGCGGGGGCAAGGGAAATAGTTAGCCTTCTCTTTCATGAGGAGAATATGAGGGTTTCACGGTATGCCAAAGATATTAATGTTTACTGCCTCTGAGATTTCCACAGAGATGTTGTCACCGAATATTTCTCAATGTATGAGGCAGCATTGGTGAAGGAACGGCGCAAAAATCGCCTTCGCCGCAAACGCTTCTGGGCTGCTGGGGTGAATGATCTTTGGGCTGTTGATCAGCACGACAAGTGGAAATACAAATATGGTTTGGCCTTACACTCTGGGATTGACCCCTTTATTGGATTCATCCATTGGATGAAGATTTGGTGGACCAACAGTAATCCGAGGCTCGTCTTGGGTTACTATCTAGACGAGGTTGAAGAAACAGGATGTAAGCACTTTTCATGCACTCACTCGTCCACATCAACTGAAAGGGGGGCCAGATATGCCGCTTGTATCACAAAGCGACCCAGGAACAGAAAATTTTGGCCTTGCAAACGGCCATACCTTACTTCGTCAGTGGCATGATCCGAGCCTGCAGGGTACTCTCCAGCATCGCTGGATGCGTGAGAAGAAAAATGTTATGCCTGAGATTGGTTGGTCGCAGTTGCGCCATCGGTTCACTCCGGTGTTCGAGGATATCCTGGATGTCGGGGTCAACAATGGATGGTATGATCCTGATATCTTGATAGAGGCATATGTGATGTGCTTGTTGCCATGTTTGGTGTTCTCTAATGCGATGTTCGATTACAGCTTGGTTTTCCGTTGGGTGTTCATCCCATGGCTCCAGAGGGAGCTTGATTCGTATCGCGAACGGGTCAACAACACTGCCAAACGGGCAGACCGAAACAAAGTCCTTCCTCACGGTGTACCAACCGACATGGCTGAGCATCCTGGAGACTATGGTGTGCTGGATCTCAAGGTATAGATATATTTTCAGTTGCTTGCAGGCCCTGACATCCGACGCAGATCAAAGTTGAACAGGAGGCAGTGGATTCTGTTCGTGCACTGTATGCCCCTAAAGACCACGAGGTCTTTCAACTGGTTCCACCCGACTTCCAGGCCATTATAACTGAGATGTATGTTCAACTCGGAGAGCCTATAGTGACCCGAGAATCCTGCTGGGATGTATACCTCCAGCTCCTGGGTCAGTTTCGTAATCTTGACAGTGTTCACAACATTCCACAAAATCTGGATGAACAATGGGGTTACACAATGACCATGGCACGGGATGAGTTTGCCAAAGAGATTGAACTTATTCCCAACTTACAACCCCTTCGTAAGGGGGACGACATCATTGGTCCGGGGGGGTCTTATTATATGGGTGGGGTGAACAATGGAGAAGATTGAGTAAACCCATGCTCTTTTCTCCACCGTCAATGCTCTAACACATTTAATTTTGAACCTAGATGCAGAACAATCAGCGGGGTTGGACAGGATGATAGATGAGGATGAGCCAGTAGTCCAACAGGATGAACAGGACGACGATACAAGTGATATTTTTGCTTGGTTCTTCGATGAAGAGTTTGCAGAGGGGCCGGATGTGGATGAATGGTGATTTTTGCGAGAAGAATTGAGTATTACAACTGTTGGATATATTACATTGCAATCATCATTCAGCTGCTGTGGTGATGCGCACAACGATCGAAAACCTATTTCCGCCTGAGATACCCTTCTCGGATCAACCCGACGGCCCTTCCATTCCGACTGGCTTGCCCCGACTCACGCACTAATTGTGCCTTTCTCTAGTTCATACCTCAACCTTGCCTAATCCAATTCGTGACCAATTACCTTTTAACAGGATGCTTCTCCAATATACATAATATCTGAATTGTATCAGAGCGAAAACTGTTTATGTGAGTGAAGAAACATGATAGAGAGGAAGAAGAGCCTAATGAGTATGGGTGAAAATATGAGAGTGGATGGCTGAGCGCCGGAACTCCATCCTACGACGTGTTTTACGCGCGATGCACGATTTGATGCGCGATCACGTGACTTGTTGCACGCTACTCTTCGCGACACTGACGCGCCGTTTCCAGTCATGGCACATAATCGGGATCTGGAGGTGGAGAAAATATGGTGTGGAGGAAAAATTTACAGCCGTTTGCAGAACTTAGGGCGCGGCCGTTTTTTTTTCCTTTTTGGTAAGTTTTTGATCGTCGCCGCCAGAACAGCCATTACGGGCTCAATTCTTGTTCATTTGCCTCAGAAGTAGGCCCAATCGAATTGCACTAAGCGTCCGGAGGGCTCAGGATATATAGAATTTTTATTTAGGCTTGATCTGTAATTTTCGCCATATATATCTAGTATTGGCTGTATTCCAGCGCAGAACACGGATTTCAATAGGACCTGATGGCAGAATCGCGTAGATTTTTGATATGTTACTCCTTGATATAGTACGGAGTGCTCCATAAGCTCAGATAGGACAAATACA
The DNA here is from genome assembly GCA_029289565.1 of Mycena galericulata. Taxonomy (NCBI): domain Eukaryota; kingdom Fungi; phylum Basidiomycota; class Agaricomycetes; order Agaricales; family Mycenaceae; genus Mycena; species Mycena galericulata. The sequence goes on from JARKIA010000354.1 coordinate 42,841, forward strand.
TCTTGTTTCATTTACAGCGTAGGGTACAGGCCAAGCACTGTTTTAATTTTGAAGGTTGATGATATTGGCCTGCTCCGTGCAACCCTGCCTCTATCCCGCAGCCAGAGCCTACCCTAGCATCTACAGAAGGTACTCCGAGATCCAGACAACCCATATATTACCTCCGGCGCGCTGCGCGACGCGTCCCGAAAATATGAGTCACACTCACGTGCTGTGATCAAGTAACCCTCGCTTTTTTCTCATCTTGCGCCACTCCGCAGGATATGGCCAATACAAGAAATCGCCGAAGGTCTACGCACCTAGCAGTTCCAACAGATACACCCTAAGAGCCTGCCAGTCCAGAAACTCAGCCAACAGGATTTAGTGATCTCCCAGACCCTTCTACTTGTGCTGATTTCTCCGCTGTTTCCGATGGCGCATTTCTACCGGATGAGGATACCTCGGATGTAGCTGACAGCGACGATCTTACGCCTCCGCCAGAGGTGACAATTGTCCGGACTGAGAAAAGGGGAAAGAAGCGGCCCGCGTCCGAAGAGCTGATTAGTTTGAGTGCTTCCGACTCGGATGCTTCGTCACAGACCAGGAAGCCGCAGGCCAAGAAGGCACGTCAGAAGGGGAAAGAGAAAGAGAAAGTGGCAGTTGCGGTGCAACTGGATAAACGCGGTGCGTATAAATTTGATTGTGATTTTTCCGCGTTGACCCTTTTCCGTTCCTTCAAGAGCTCGTACTTCATATCCCTAGAGCTTCTCAACTAGGCGACCAACGTGTTGAATTTACTCATGCGACGCGGTTCTCCGAGGCCCTGAACGTAATTCACGAGACTGTCGGATGTGTAGATGTGGCACGACATATAAACTGTCCAACGCGCCTCAGAAGTCCCATCCGATGTCTCTTACCTCACAGACCGACTGGGACGGGTGCCTTTCTGATGTCCGTCAAGCAGAGTTGAAAGTCAAGAAGGGCGCCTTGGTCCCGGTTCTCATTCTAGTCACCGAACAGGTCCGTATTCGGCCCAGTTTGCATATTCCACATCATTTGACCTCACCTAGTACCTCCTTTCACTGAATGCGAAGCACGGCAAGAACAAGACAGCAGCAGGAGGTTCCAAGAAGAGCAGGAAACCTGTGATCCTCGACTTAGATCACGCCCAGTCGGGGGACGATGATTTTGACGAAGGTTTGGGGGACATGGAAAAGGAAAGTAAATTTCTGCAACAGCTTCAAAATCAATATGGACATTGCCAGCTGTGCGGGCCAACAAAGTCATGCAAAATTGCTGTTGATGGCACCCACCATCCCATGTCGAACAATCAGCTGCGTGCCTGGTCGACATCTCTAGTAGGCGATCCCTTTTTGAACACCGGCATCATTCTAACATGATTCTCAGGCCCTCGGAGCGCATGGTGTCACACTTAAGACTCCGCCTCGCGACGTCGGCGGTCAGAACTTATTTAGCATGTTTTTCAAGAATAATGCTGCGACTACTGGCACTCAAATGGTGCCGCCGACCCCGGCCCCCATGTCGATGCACCCGCAGTTCGGTGCCATGAACCCGTACACGATGCCACCGTATGGGTATATGCCTGTATTTGTCCTATCTGAGCTTATGGAGCCCTCCGTGCTATATCAAGGAGTAACATATCAAAAATCTACGCGATTCTGCCATCAGGTCCTATTGAAATCCGTGTTCTGCGCTGGAATACAGCCAATACTAGATATATATGGCGAAAATTACAGATCAAGCCTAAATAAAAATTCTATATATTTTGAGCCCTCCGGACGCTTATTGCGATTCGATTGGGCCTACTCCCGAGGCAAATGAACAAGAATTGAGCCCGTAATGGCTGTTCTGGCGGCGACGATCAAAAACTAGACTCGATCCAGTCGCTTTCGGCCGACGCAAACAATTGATGACAGTCGATCAATAGGCGGGGCGAAAAGCGACTGGAGCTAAGTAACCGGCAGCTAGTACGGTCGGGAGTTACCGATGTAGGTTGTTTTGACTTAGAAAATTTTCGTTCATCGAAAATTCAAACTGGTTGTATAAAAATTCCGAAGAGACAGTTCTCTTCTAAATGTGTTCAAGTGTACAACCTATTGGTTTTTGAGACACATTAACTGGATTGGACCCTACTAGACTGATTTTTCTGGCGGAAATGTGAGCCCACGGGTTCTATAAACACCACCATCATTGCCGCATCTTTCGCATCACTCTTAGGTGTATCACATGGACAGGTCTTGTCTTGAGACTCGAAGCTCATTTTCTCTGTACCACCCCCGTGCTTTCTGTATTCGGTATGTAGAGTGTATAGGAAGATTCCTTGAAGGATCCAGAAGAAAACTGTCTCCTCAGAATTCTTATCCAAGCAGTTTGAATTTTCGATGCAACGAAATTTTTCCAAGTCAAAACAACCTACATCGGTAACTCCCGACCGTACTAGCTGCCGGTTAGAATGCCCACTAACTTTAGGTAGTGGGTCCTGTAGCGCCCTATCAAAACTTTTTGGCAGTAATGATCTCTTTTTGATAAAATCAGTCCCTTTTGATTGATCCTTTGATGTAGCTGCCATTATTTCTCCGGTTCCACCCGATGTCTTCAGTGCCAAAATGTGTTATGTAAGGGTCTTCCCCAGCCGTGCAGCCTTTAAAGTTTTTTTCCGGGACCACCCAATGTTTCCTTTACAGTTGTTCATCTGTGTATTCGGCTTGACCGGTGTCCTTGGCCAATGTTTCAGCCGACGAACTCATTTTTCCTCCTCAAAATTCTCTTCAATGTCTCTCATTGTACCTAGCCTTTACATATTGTCAATTTTCTCATGTCCTGTCATTGCATAAAAGACTCAATCATATTCTTTTGCTCAAAAAACATTGTGCAGATACAACTCAGTATCCTGTGCCGGGCCCTATGCGAGCTGGTCAACATGTCGACCAAGCGAGATTGGGGCCCAATTGATGCTTCTGAGGATCACATAATGCCACTTGGATCACTATGAACAATTTATATTCGAGTCAGGGCTTCACAAGCAGTAGAAGCCACACTAAATGACAATCAGAAGGTCCACCAATACTTGCAATCAACAGGCTTGTTGTCATGTCTCTCTCCCTTGATTCATGCCCTGCATCATGGCAGATACTGATTATTTGCCACTGCCTGCAGTGGGAGCCCTGGGTTAGACCATAGCCATCTAGACTCTAAATGTATAATTCCTCTGGCAGTTGCTTCTAGACTGACAATGAAACCCGCCATCCATTGATAATTTAACACTTGTTTCCGCTGACTCGGTGATTCCGCCGATGTTTGAATCAACCCAGTGGCCTCACTGCGTTCAGAGGGTCCCTAGCCAAACCCGCTGCCTCGCTGAAGGGTGCAACTAGTTTGTCAGTCATCAGCTAGCCATAGGTGGCTAGGTATTACTCGATGGATACCCACAGCCAGCCATTGGGCTAGCAAGAACTCTCAAGAACTACCCACGGCTACCCAAAGTGTGGCCAGGGAGGCTGGCCATCACCTCGCAAAACCTACCCACAGGTTCGGCTAGTCTTGGTTAGATATGGCTACACACCCTTGGCTAGCCAACCTTCCCATACATAGCCTCGTCTCGCATAAGCTAGCCAAGGCTTTGGCATGCAGTGCCTCTTGGACTTTTCTATATGTTTACAGTAAGTTACTTTCCCTTTGCCTGGGGGATTTATTATACTCGCGTGGTCCAAATGTATGAACAACAAGTTTACCGAAGACAAATAAGTAGTAATGTACGGGTGGTTTCCCTTACATATAGCTACAAGATGCCAACAGAGAACACACCATTCCAGGGGCGTCGATCAAAATCAAACAAGACGCAAGCTTACTGTATCTGGCCGGCCGTATGGCAGGACCTCTGGGTGGAACCTCGTGGGGTGTAAAAAAAAGAGGACCTGATCCCGAGCAATATAAAATATACCTGGGTACAGGAGGAGTTCCCTCCTCCGAGTTACAATGGCCAGTGTCCACTAGCTGCAGAAAGTTTTCGAATCCACAGCTAAGTAAAATAACGTGTTCGACTCCCATTTCAGGTCCACAGCCGAGAAGCAAACAAAATTTAAAGACCGAACAAGTTGCACACCGAGAACAGGAAAGAAGGAACCAACAAAGCCTTAGAACAGGCTGCTTAGGTTTCAGCTGCCGGGAACAAACGAGGTACGAGTAAATATTGTTGTAACGTCTGTTTATAAGAGACTAGCTGCCGGGTCACTTACAAGAAGCATGGGAGTCACATCAAATATCTTCAAGACGTCGAATGCCAGCTTTCCCAAGAGAGGTGTAATTTCTCTCTTTGCCAGGAAACCCTTGAATGTCTGAAGTGCATCGGGAAACAGGTTGGCGATGCCTGGGACTATTTTCTCAATGTTTTCAAGAAATAAATAATGAATGAGGATCAAGTCAGGGTCCTGACACACAAACATAGTGTGTGCCGGGTCCTCGACATAACAAAAGCGGCAGAGCCTTCATTGGTGCGGAACAATTTTCTTTCCGTGCTCTTTCCAATGACGACTTTCAACCGCTAAGTTGTGCCCTGAGAGAACCATTTTTGAGAGTGCACGGCAGTGGTCCGGGGATGTGATTCTCAGATAATGATGAAAATTCAAGGATATCTTGACAAGTTTCCGTGTATCAGAGTCAAGTTCCATGCGGCCGACTAATATATCCCGGACCCTGGAAGATGACTCGAGTTCGTGATCAAGCCATGCCTCCATGGATTTTTTAACAGATTTCATTGCCTCTTCATCATCTGTCACCTCTATTCTCTTCGAGATATTCAGATGGACTTGGATACTATAGAGCTGAGAAAGTAAAATTTGGAGGTCATTAATCCAACTGAGCCTATATGTTGAAATGGTGTATAATTGACAAACCCAAGCTAGTGGGCTCTGCCGCAAAGCGCGCTACAATTGTTATCCTCCAGCCGCTTCGCCGTCACCTTTTGATCGACTGTCATCAAAAGTCCAGTGTCGGCGGCTGCGGCTGGGTTCGAGCCTAATCAAAAACTTACCAAAAAGGAAAAAAAAAAACGGCCGCGCCCTAACTTCTGCAAACGGCTGTAAGTAGTACAACCAATTGAGAGGCAATAGAAAATTGAAGTGATCGCTAACTCCTGATGAGGAGCTCGCGCGCAACCGGTGGGATCAGCAGGCGCGATAAGTGGGCCTAAAGCCACCTCCACAATGTACTCCCCTTCCTCTGATTCTTACACAAGTACCCTGCTTTTTTTTGCCATACATAACTTGGATTTCCCCTCTATGTTGCGCTTCTCGCCTTGTGTAAGTCTCACTTGGTGTCGGCATGGAACATTACTTAACTTCTCAGTGGTCACTCTATTTAGGGTCGAACTGGCATATACTATCTTACCATCTTGACCTTGGGGAAGTATATATACGACTTCACAAATCGGACCTCCCGCCACACGATTTTATGGATCCCTTGTCCCGGACACGCCGTAATGCTATGAAATTTTGCAAGAGGTACAAGACCACTCGGGAGACGTCCGCATCTGTAGGCTATGTGTCCATACCGCAGCGAAAGAAACGCAAAAGAACCCCGTTCGACTCGGGGCGGGTCCGTTCGAGAGACGTTTGGTTTTGGCGACCATTTGACCCCAAAAAATCTGGATTGGTGAACAGTGAACAGTGAATTCACCCCAGCCAAATAACCTTGCCTTCTTCCCAATTGAAGCCCACAATACGCGGCTCCTTGTTATTATACTCAGCCATTCTCCCTCCTTCCCAAATCCAGATCCAGACCCCATTGCACTTCGGAACTCCCCTGGCCGCGGTACGGTGTACCGCTTTGAAACCGGCTTTAAGGGCCCCCCACTCGACTCTGAATCTGGCCGGAGTTGTCCTAACAAGAGCCTCCCAGATGTGCACACGTACGCGGCACGACGGCACGTCAAGGTTCGAGAAATAACGAGTTGGCCGGAAGGCATTTGACAGGGAGAATTAATAAAACAATGGAATGAATGAACACAATTTTTATCTCATTGAGAAGGCTTCAGCCGTCAAAACGCACGTAAATTTCCGAGGCCTACCATTCACAGTAGTGTGAGCATTACCGGTCTTTTTCCACCACGAACTTGATGTCGAACGCCTACAGTAGGCTGGACACGTGGCTTACTATTCGAGGAACAATAAGCTGTATCCCGCAGTGCGAAGAAGCTTGATTACATGTTTTTAGAAGCATATAAATATGATGAGAAGGCTGTTACCTCGTGCTTAAGAAGGCTGTTACCTCGTGCTTAGCTTCTCTGCTCTCACCACCATCGTCCATGGACGACGACTTACTTTCGGATGTCCAGTACAGCTTGGAATCAAGGTTCAATGATATTGAATCCAGTTCGTGAGCCTGCATATATATTGCACTGTGGAGGGGCTTTATCTCATCGGCGGTTAAACCAGATATGCGGGCGCTTTTTTCCCCAAATCCCACCACTTCGTCGTCAACGGCGGAAGATTCACTAGCAAGGTGGTGACTAATAATATACTTTTCAAGTATATTTTATCCCCAATCGTGCCGCATTATCACAACCACTGACCTTATCTTTCCAGCGGTGGCACCTTGGGCGATCTTAGCGAGACCGAGGTAAAGAAGCTACTCAAACATCTCAATAGCATGAGCGAAAGAGAATTAGCTACTCGATTCTCCATCCCCTGGAACGTCATAACGAGCACTTTGAATGACTTGGGTTCCGGAACCCTCTCAAGTGCCACAGTCCATATCCTCGAAAACCTGCTGGGTAACAACAGCTCTTCTGCTACGACTAACGCGGCTGTGTGAGTGCACAGCTGTCCTTTTCCGTTTCTCATTCATCTTAGCTTGGGCAGGATCGGTGCGCCATCTTCGTAAGCTCCCGCTGAAGGACCCTGATACTATCTTCGAACTGACTACATTTTTCAGCAGTGCTATCGGCTTGGAATTGGACTTGGGATTGGATTAATGTAAGACCAACGATCTCTGTATAATTAATCAATACATGCCACCGCATTGAAGCCAGCTCTCTTACCATTATGAGCAGTAAATAACGATGGTGCCTTCCTGTATCCCTCTAGAACTTTCATGCGGTCAATATCCTCTGGATTTTGTCAGGTTCCGAGTTCTTTCATATTTTTGGGTTCCAAATGGTGTGTAGTGAAAAATATTTGAAGGCTACTATAATAGTGAATAGACACGTCGATTTACAGTAAATTCTAAGTGAAATCCTCTCTTCTCCTTCCTTTTTTGATTTCTTTTTCATGGTTTGCGCCTTCCCTGCTTCAAGTGAGTCGATCTCCTCCACCCTTTCCTGCATATTCCCTTCATTACATTGAATTGACGCTAACGTGCTTCCTCATTGCAGGGCGCTGATCATTCGGTCATCAAATCGGCAACGCTGGCGGCGACATCTTCGGCGTCGGGCTTTTACGCCCTCCCCTGCTACACGATCTCTGTGCCAGGTTACTCAAGTTTTTCACGCTACCCGCAGGGTCCAAACTGATCTCCTTTTTTTCTACGCCCCGAATCCTCTCTCGCACCATCCCGCAACACACCGTCCACTGGCCTTTCATGATCGCCAGATTGGTGTCTCATTCGCCTTCCGGAGGCTAATATCGTCCAGTCGTCTCGATGTAAACCGATGCTTGCGAGCAACCTCCCAATGATGTCCGCGGATCAAGAGTCACCGTTCACAGTTATTCAACACTTAACTGCGTGCTTCTCGGTACCTATCAAGTATTTTCTACTGATGTAGTCCACACTCTATGTACGGCTTTTTTTTTCATGTCGTTCGATCATTCATACAAGTGTCCATGGAAAAATGAAATAGGTGTTGACTCCTTACTGCAAATGTGCATCGAGGAATCGATGGGCGTCTGACGTCTAACAGCGTACATAATGAGTCCTCGGACGCATTCGAGGAAAAACGGAATACGGACCGTGTGGGCACACTGACTGTATTGCTGCGCAACGATCTTCCACTCCGCGAGTAGCTTCTCGGCCATCCACTCAGAGGATAGATCCTCTAACCAATCCGCACTTGAATCTTGCAAGCGCTCGACCAGGTCCCGCATTTGCGACCAGAACTGGATCAGCTCTGCCGTGACGTCCTGTGCACGCCCGACCACACTTCGCATGGATTGCAAATTGTCGGCAAAGACATGCCACGGCTGAATCGCCGTGAGGCCTGCGGGGAAGCATACAAGATGTGTCTCGGTAAGGAGGGATTGAATTGGAATTGGAAAGTACCAGCGACAACGTCCTTATGGTGCGCATCTGCATCCAATGCTAGACCAGCTGCTACGGGACCCGCCAATGGAGCAGCGGGGGGCAAGACGACAGAAACGAATGTCAGTGCCCCCGCCCAAATTGTGGATCGTTTACGGCGGCGCCTCGATTTGGCGATGGCATCCTGCGCTTCAGCAATGGCGCGATCAACGCGCTGTCCGTGTGTCTCGGTTCTCATTTGCACCTGGCATAGATGCGAAACGTTAGACTTCGCGCTGAATATGTACAGCAGACGAACCGTCTCGAGGTTTGTTTGGACCGCGCCGAAATTCCGGTGCATTTCTGTTGCATTGCCCAGGAGCTGTGCGATTGGCTTGTCAAGCGACCGTGCAACATCCGGGATATGTTTTGCTTCAAGTGCGCCCGCAACGAATCGGTCCAGCACGTAGATAACGTTATTCGCGACCTTCGTTCCTGCGCGGGCGTACGCCTCACCACGTTCGAGACTCAGACCAAATTTAGTGCCGGCATCCGAGAGCGCGGTCAGGAGCTCGGAACGCGCCGCCACGATTTCCGGGTTGGGAGCCGACCTGGGACAAATTAGAGCGGGCAATATTGAGGGGCATGCGACGTACTGGGTCCTGATAGCCACTGCCTGGGATGCAATCGCCGTCGCTGCAGTGAGGCCGTCACAGATGGCGTGCACGGAGCCTGGAGGGGGTGGATTCAGGACGGCGCCGACGCCTATAATCCCCAAGAGTGGCCAGAATAGCTGCATTGTAGGCTGAGAGGCACGTGTGTAGCATTCTGTCTGCGTCCGCTGCGCTTAAATAGTTGCGGAGAACACACGTTCAAACCCATAAATAGCGAGGCGTGAGTATTCAAGCGAAGCAGCCTGAATGGAAGCGGAGAGGAGCTGTAATGTTGGAATGTTGGAGATGTGTATCATTGCGTATAGTAATAATGAAGCGACGTGCGCACATCGCATAGACAGATCGGACTGGTGAGAGCTTCGAGTTCTGTCGGCGCACATCTGGAACCATCATGGAAATTGATTAAACCAAATGAAATAATGAAACACACAGAATGAGGGAACGGAGGCCATATGCTGGCGGAGCGAATGTTGGAATCGAAAGACGTGGCCAGCCTGACTGTTCAAAACGTCTGGCCCAGTGAGTGCATATCGACGTCCAGCTTCCATATGCATGGTGCCTCCTATTCTTTTTCACCATAGCCTCGATCACCAAGCGATGCGGCCTAAATGGAAGCGGAGATGGGCCGTAACATCGAAAAAAGATGAGTATCAGCGCGTATAATATTAATCAAGCGCCTGGGAATGAATGGAAGCGAACTTAACAGATCCCGGAACATTTTTTAAATTGGTGCCTAATTAATGTCTGTGTTCTAACCCTGGTTGAGTTATAATAATCCAAGCTTTCGCACTCATGAAATTCAACGCACCAGCATGAAATCAAGTGTATTGGGGCATAAATAAACGGGTTGGCCGAGAGACGTGAGGTGACCACGAGGACCTTAAAAATGGCCCGCCAGCATGGAATCAAGTGTACTCTATTGAGTGTGGTAGTGCAGCAAAGGAATTGGAGGTAATGCATGGATTGGGTACTTCACAGTGCAAAGGGAGAATCGAGGCCCGAGTTCGTCGCACGACATCACCTACATAAACAAGAGTGCAAAATCCTATGAGTAATGTCAGAGTTTCTGGTAATGGGATTTGCACCCCGCGTAGATTCAAATGTCATGAACTAGACCAGACAGCGGAGGAAGGACACGCGAAAGTGAAACATAAATGATGCCGCGAGAAAAGAACGATTCCCAAACGGCGAGGATGAAAAAAGGTCGTGGATGATCTCTCAATATGACCCAACCCCGAGGCGAACGGAGGTCTTCTGTATACAATTTAGTCGCTGTTCGCCGTCAGGTCTTGCAAGGCCTTGAAGGAGGGGGGTATTTAGTATTCGATCGGGATGTTTAGGTGAGGAGGGCGCACGGAGCGGGGAAAAGCACCGGAGAACAGACAGGAAAAGAGCATTCCGATCGGGTGCGGAGACCCAATTCAAACGAGGGACTTCTGCTGAATTATCATTTAGCCGCCGACCGAGCCCAGGGATGCAGATGCGGCCCATGTAGGCTGTCGCATGGCTTGATGGTTCTACAGTAGCAGATGCAAGCCGAGAGCGCACGGGCAGTGAGATCGAGGAAATGCGGAGCAGCGGGACTACGAAGACGAGAGATAGAATAAGACGCGCAGGATTACCGGATACAGACAAGCAAGCGAGATTCGGGCAAAAGGGAAGAGCGGAAGTCCGTAACAATATTCAGGGAACAGTGGGTCGAATCCAGCAACCTTCAAATTGAGGCATAAATCTTATAGGTACAGCCTTGAGTGGAAAGTTTCGAGTTGAGTGAGACTTGAGCATCAGCAAACCCTGGGTGTGCTACCTAGGTCTACATAGTTCCCATAGTTGCCATAGCTCCTGTATTTACCATAGGAAGGGTACCCTCTACATAGTTCTCCATAGTTTGGTGGGAGTGCTACATAGTTCTCCATAGTTTTCAGCAGTACTACATAGTTCTGTGTAGTTTGGTGGTTTGCGAAGCTTTGAACAAAATATGACTAGCAAATAAACTGTGGCCTCTTCCATTTCATTGGACTGATGATGTTAAGTACTATTATCCTAATCCTACGAAAGGCATCTAAGGTAGATACAACTATTAGAGAAGCTTGCAAGTAAAGTGACTCCTGCGTGAGTCAAACCGGCAACCACCAGGACATAATGTAAGAGTGCAGCATAACCACTGAGCCACTCAACCATTAAAGCACCTGGTAGGCTGTTCAATATAAGGGGTCACCTCCCTCTCAAAAACAACTGTCTGCTCCCTGATACAACTTCGGTAACATCGTCATATAGATAGTGATAAATTCCAAACTAAAGTACCAAAACTCACAAAGCTCCACAAAGTCATCTAGCAGTTTCCCTCTAAAGCCTTTGCTTTATTCAGCTGTAAAACACAAAATAAATTCATAGAGCTATTCTGAACACCATAGAGACTATGAATATTTTTGTGAAGAATCTTGGTTATGTAAATAGTTTATCAAAGAGCTCTTCTTTGCTCTATCTCAATGAAGTACTGTGGCTTTTTGAAATCTAATTGTGTATCTGAAATGCCTTGTGGCTCAGGTGCCTACAGGAATTGAAAAACTATGTGAAACTTCAAAAAACTATGTGAAACTATGCAGCTTGGTGGCAAAACTATGTACAACTATGCAGCTTGGCTGCAAAACTATGTACAACTATGTAGCTTTGACTGGAACTACAGAGTCCTATGGCAACTATGGCAACTACAGCCAACTATGGCCAACTATGGTCAAATCCAGGGTTTGCTGATGAGTGAGACACAACGGGCAAGAAATTCGATGAGCCCGAGCTGAGTCCCGGCTACCTCGGAGAGATCAGTGGATACGCCAGTGAGAGCTCCTTCCTGGCAGTGGAAAGGGAGGGATGTAGCCATGCAGCACCTTTCCAGAGGATCACAGGAATCAGGATGGAGGAATCAAGTAGTAGCCGTTGTCATGGTGAAGGAGATGAGAAGCCGGTTTGATTGCCGCCCGACGGAGCATGCATCCAAACGTTGCCAAATAGTCTCCCCATGCTTGCACCTCAACGCCATCCTAGTGCCACTTCACTGAAGAACACATCAAGTTACCTCCTGGCTCTCCTGAAGGTCGTTATTTCGACACTATGCCTGGTGCGTAATCCTCCGATCCCACCCGATTCATTTTTCCCTTCAAGATCCCCTTCACATCTCCTGGTACTGATCGTGACGACCCGCCATATTACCGGATTGAGCGCCGCCCAGATGTGAGCAGACGTCCGGCGCCGACTGGGCGCCGACATCCATCATCATTCCGAGACGATGCCAACCTTTGAAATTTGCTCTACCGAGTCTACTCACCGATGCAATACATACCAGCGCGTCGTTGGCGACCTGTCTAATCCCACCTTAGTAGAGCAATCGTTGTCAGCCGAGAAGCACATTGTCTACCAGTACTCGCACTCCCTTCGGTACGTCTTCTCGCTATTTTCTGTGCTCCCATCTTTATCATTCATTCGATTTGCTCCTTCTCTTGACCGCTACGAATCTCCCTCCTCCCTGCACTCTCCCCTCTCTTCGTGACCGTTCTGCTCATCAGCGCTAACCTCGTATCGCTGATGGCGGACAGCACACGGGCGTCCTACCTGGGTGCACGCCGGGGGCGAGGGTAGCGGTGACTTGCCCTCCCTTTATCGCGCGATTAGTTCCGGCGTTTCGGGCGAATGGCCTCGCGGCGGATGCGGCGGTGCTGCCGACGTGGATGTAGATTCGCTCGCGCTGTGCACGCAGAGCTGGAGTCCAGGAGTTGCTGGCACGGGTCGTCGTGTTTCTTGGTGCAGGGTGTGCGCGTTGAGTGCGGCGAATGTACGGCAGGTCGCGCCGCGCGCCTTCTCCTTTGCGGGAGATTGAATCTGCGCCTACGACTGGCGGATGGGCGGCGATGCTATCACATACACACCGGCTTCAGCCGTGCGTCGCGTCCCTTCCTCTCTTGAATCTCTCCGAATTCTCCATCTCCGCACGGTTTTTTGCGCTGGCACCGAGGGGTTTATAAGATGCGTTTCGACGGAAACCCGCGGTCTCTGTTCCTTTCGTTCTGCGCGTTTCTTTCCTTCCGTTCCTTTCTCTGCACCCATTTCTGCGACTGCTTGTCGCGACATCCCCGCCGCCACCCACTATTCTCGGCCTAGGCGATGATCTCAGGTGTTATTCGTGGTTCTTTTCAATTACTTATACCTCCCACTTTTCTTCAAAAAACTTTTGACGTATTTTCTCTCTTAGACCCCGCTCCTCGCATGCGTGTATTGTGCGCATACTATCAGAGTGTTGAGTCAGCAACCCTCTTGCTCGTCTTTTTCGTCTCCTCATTTCCGAGCGGTTGTGTGCTTGTGGTTACTCTCTTTTTCCTGACCTTCTTACCCATGCATCTTCCCTGCGTTCTCATGATTACTCTTTTCAGCTCGAGCAACGAGCCTCTGAGTGAGATTAACTTCATCGAGGTGTACGTAGAACGTTCAAATTATCTCTCTTCACCGATCTTGCTCATAGATGTTCATTCGATCTCTCAGTAGCTCCATTTGTTGGTGCCGCTGGCGTCCTCTTTTTAAAAACCCTTTCGATAAGTACATAGGCGGGTGCCGATGTTCCGCCCTTCCTTTGCTTCCTCTCCTTATCTCACAGATCGTATGGCCGGTTTATGCTCTGGCGGCAATGCGTTTCGGATGAAATGCTGCGGTCTCGTTTGAATTTTATACTCACCTTTCGTTCTGCGCATCATTCCTATATCTGCGCGTCTCTCCCGACTGCTTGTCGCGACATCGCCGCCGCTCCCCACTGTTCCCGACCTCGGAAAGGATCTTACGTTTGATTCGTGTTTCTTTTCATTACTCGTACCTCGCACTTCATTATTCAAGAATCTTTTAACGTACTTGATCTCTTAGAACCCTTGCCTCGCAACCCTGTTTCGAGGCCCAGGACATGCATGTTGTCCGAGGCGTTCAACCAAGCTGTGTGTCACTATTTGTCAACTCCTTCCTTCGGCAGCCGGCACCTCTCCCACACAAACTAAAACCAACACATTGCACTAGCGGCTTCAGCGCACATACTCGTCTAGACCGAATCCCCGGCCGAAATGAAGCTTATGATTGAATGCTGTAAGGTAGGCGCAGTCCGCATCCATCGAGTCACGTGAACGTGACTGATGTGGGACAGTAGCGTGGGAAAGCGCGAAATTTCGATTTTGAAAAAAAAAAAAAAACTGGACAGCCAGAAATAAAAAATTCTCAATCTGAATAGACTTTTCCGAGTGCTACTCTCACTGTAATTGGAGGGGGGGTGGTTTTCTAGGCCTAAAGGTTGAAACAACACCATCCTGCACAGTGCAGTCAAACAAAATTTATATAGTACACTACTTATCCTATCTATTAAATATTTTTGCACTCCTTGTACTCCCTATCTTGAGAATTGAGGCTCTGGTGTCATATATGGAAATGATCCAGGCCGAATTAGGCCTGGCTCATTCCCAGGCCCCTATTCCACCTTGTTTCTCAAGTTTTGCACTGGCCTGCCATGCCGGGAGAGTTTGTGTAGGCCAGCTTGAGATTATATCTGAACCATTGCGCTGCAGGCCCTAAAAATGGCCAAAATAGCCCCGGAACTACAGGAAATTAAATAAAAATAAACGAACATTTTGCACTGACTCTGGCTCATAAGGGCATAGGTGAATTTAATTAGGCCTTTGAACGAGTTTGGGAGCACTGCAGAAGCCAAGTTCGTGGTAGAAAGCAAGTGTGGTGGCCACAACGCACACGACGCGAGGCATGACATTATATCACGTGACTGTAATATTTCCCTTTTGGGAAGCGCGAATTTTCGAGCTCCGATTTCTGAAACTGCGGCATGGTGTCGGATAACTCATTTGAGACACTTTCAAAGAAAAATGCCAAAAACATTTTTCTGAGGGCAGATATCAAAATTCTGGCACCATAGGATTGTTCCTACACTGAAAATACACCTTCCTATGGTTCTACTTTATGTCTGAACTCCGACGCTACTAACTAGTAAGGGCGGGAGTCGGTGTCACGCTGTTACATCACGTGACTCGATGGATGCGGACTGCGCCTACCTCAATGAATCCCCCAAACGTGGCCGAGCCTAGCCGAGCCTTCATTTATACCTCTGCTTGAAATGCTGTAATCACTGCGTTCAGAGGGTCCGTCAGCAGAGGCTGTGCGGACCCATGGAGACAGATGTCGGCAGACCCACGTGTTGGCACAGGTTGCCGACCTCTGCCGACATCCGCGGACATGCCATGAGTCACGTAACGACGTTTTCAGCCATTCATGTGGGCTTTCACGTCTTGGAACTTCCGTGAAACATCACTAGCAAGCATCAGTCTACCTCACAGAGCGACGGAGCAAAGGACGTGCGGGTCGACATGGGCGCTCCCTCGCCGCATGGATTCGAATTTGTCGTGTTCGCAGTGCCGCGGCTTCGACTTGAGCCGGCGGACTATTAGTTTGGTTGATTGTCTTGTGCTATTAGAGGGGAAGACGGAAAAAAAAGGGATACGAGTCACAACGACCCACTCTGCCCCCACCGTCGAGCAGGGTCGAGAGAGAAGTCTTCATATCAGCGTTAAGCTTGTAGAGATCGATTCTGATATACTATATCCAGATGATGGAACATAGTAGAACAGCCCTTAATGTTCGCAGAGCACCGGCAAGGACTGAGTCCAGGGAGGAGACAGATGTATGTGCATGTCTGTCGACGTGTGTGGACGATGGAGGCAGACCATGCCGACGCCAAGTCCACCAAGGTCGGCAGGGCGTCGATCAATGTCCGGAGTAATATCAGGCTCCTACCCACCGCACGTTACGGGGTTCGCAATCTCAGTAGCTGTAGTTGAAGCGGAATCTCAATAAGTAACACAAAATGACAAATACCATCATAGCCCATCAATCCATCAGTTCTAGAGCTAGTTCAAACTCCGAACTCTCAAAGGCCAACCCCTCCATGGCGGCTGGCATTTAACAACTGTAAACAACATAAGGGTCGTTCACAGTTCCCTTTTCCCTACTCTTTTTGTCTCCCTTTTTCTGTTCCTTTTCTGTTCACCAGTCCTTTTTTCAAGCACACCAATAAATAAATTACATATATTGAATTTACACTCCCTTGGACTTATTGGGACCATACATGTTTGAAAAGTACCTTCAGAAAGAGAATCGTGAGCCCCAGAGTCGTAGTATCTGCTATAGAATAAAAAAAAAGGGAATTGAAAAGGGTGGAAAAAAGGGAGTTCGCATGGGGGGTTTCACAGTAGCCCTTTTTTCTTCCCTTTTTCGCCTCCTTTTTTCACTGGTTTTCCATGGGTTTTGCACTTATACATGGTTTCTTTGCCCTTTTCACACCTTTTTACATGGCTAAACTGAAAAGGGGGAAACAACCGAGCGAAAAACGATGGGAATACCAAAAAGGAAGAAAAAAGGGAAGGAAAAAGGAGAGAGAAAAGGGCTACTGTGAACGACCCTATAGCCACAACTGCGGTGAATATTCTTTCCTTGTCCACACCCTTCACAAAAAAAACATTATGAGGCTCCAAAGACTTTGAAATGGGTCTCCACCCCCAAGCCCAAGTTGAGGGCAAGTCAGCATCTGCATGCAGAGGGTTTGCAGAAACCGCGCTACGGTGGTGGATATGTTGTTTACACTTGTTAAATGCCAGCTGCTCTGGAGGAGGAAGTTTGAAGTTTGGATTGCACGTGAGTTGATGGATGACAGCTATGTGATGACTACAGAGATTCCGCTTGTAAATCCCACTACAGAGATCCCCCAACCCCGTAAGTGCAGCTGCATAGCAGTCTCCGAGTAATATACCCGCCGCTGGAAAAGTCACTGGCGGCTGCCAGTAGCCGCCAGTGACTCTTGGTGGTCATTGGCAGATGTTGATGGACACTGTTTCACGTGGTGTACCAGTGGGCGCCAAGATAAGATACGGGTTCCGGCGATCACCATTGGTTTTCACCGGACCGCTGCGTCTCCGCTCGCCAGCGATTTCCACTGGGCTCCACCGTATGATAGTGGTGACCACCGGAGACCAGTGGCCAAACATGGGGGGGGGGGTTCATGAATAATTTTCCAGCTATTTAGATAAACTGGACATATTTTGTAGTACCCATATCCACACACGGATATAAGCAGCTTGACTGGTGTTCGTACATATGCCCACTAACTTTAGGTAGTGGGTCCTGGGGGGGGGGGGATATATTATACTCGCGTGGTCCACAACATGAACGACGAGTTTACCGAAGACAAACATGCAGTAGTGTACGGGTGGTTATCCATACATAAAAACCACAAGATGCCAACGGAACACACAGAGATTCCAGGGGGGCGATGACTACAAGACGCTGGCTGAATGTGAACTGGTTGGCCCTGAATAGGCGGGACCTCCGGATAAAACCTCGGGGGACCTGACCACCAGCAAAGCTGGTGTGCGGAAGGAGTTCCCTCCTCCCAGGTAAAAATCCCCGGAGTCCACCAGGTCACAAACAGCTGTCGTAGGTCTTCCCTTTGCAGACTGCATGCAAAAACCACAAGCAGTGTTCAACTTCCAAGGAAGGTCCACCACTAGTGTAGCCGATGTGTTCAACTTCCAAAGAAGGTCCACTAACGACAGGGGGAGCCAACAACCCAAATAAAAAGTCCGAATTCGAGGATACATGAGCTTGCTTAAATTGCCACCGATTGCGGTGTTGGTGCGCTCACAAGGAGCATTGGAGTTGCATCGAAAATTTTGAGGACATCATAAGCCAATTTTGCGAGGAGCGGGGTTATTTCCCTTCTTGGGAGAAGTCCACGGAAGAGTTGTAGTGCATCCGTGAATTGGGCCGCAATCCCCGGGATTTCCTTGTTCAATTTGTTGTGGAAAACTTCTCGGATATCTTTGAGTTCTCCATGATCACACTGAAACATTGCATGTGCAGGGTCTTCCACGTAGAGGTAGCAGAATCTGCAGAGCCGCCATTGACGCGGAACAATCTTCTTGCCACGTTCTTTCCAACGCCGGCGTTCCACGGCGAGGCTATGACTTGAAAGCACCATCTTTGTCAGTGCCTTGCGGTGCTCCGGTTGTTTGACCCTCAAGTAGTGCCGGAAAGCTAGCGATTTCTTGGCCAACTTCCCTGTGTCCTTGTCCATCTCGAGACGGCCAACCAAGAGATCGCGCACTCTGGATGAGGAATGAATTTCATCGTCAACCCAGGCTTCCATGGATTTTATCACAGCTTTCATGGTAAATTCCACTGTTGCAACATTTATATTCGTTGATATATCCAATTCGACAGGAACATGTAGGCGTGAGAGAACGATACGGAGGTCGTTTATCCAAGAAATCTGGCTTGCACGCGCCAGGGTAAGTGAATCTTGCAAGGCATTCCATGCCGGCCTCTTGTGGTCCAGGCCCAATAGGTAGCAGAGATTTTTCAGCGCAAGATAGACTCTGCGATATTTAATTGGCCAAATTCCAGTCTCAGAAAAGAGCACTGCTCGCAGACTTCGGGAGCCAACACCCAGCATACGGCGCAGGAAACGAAGTTGAACCTTTTCAAGAATCTTCAGGCTTTTGAGCTCAACATCCAGACAGATGTCGCATCCAGCTGTGAGATATGGATCCACGCGTGCCATATACAGAGTTCGAGCGTCCCATGCTGGTATGTGCCCTACAAAACGATCGAGGCCCAGCAGAACATTTGCGACTACAGTAGCTTTTTTGGCCTTGACCTTGTATTGCTCCTTCCAGATGAATTTTGTGCCAGTTTCAAACCAGATTCCCAAGTAACAGGCCTTTGGTACCTGGTTGATAGTATCTGTCCCCAGATGAAATGTCGGATATGCCTTTTGGCGCGGCCCGAATATTTGGTACATGCACTTGGCAATAGAAGTTTCGCAGCCGTTATTGTCTGCCCAAGATTGTGCACCATTCAAGTGGCTCTGAAAGCCAGGTGGAGCCCCTGAGGCAGTAAGAATGTCATCCGCGTGCTCGATGTTTGATATCGGTACACCGTTGAGTTCAATATCTTGAGGATGGTGAGCCAGAATAAAATCTGACATGAACAAATTCCACAAATGAGGTGATCCCGGGTCCCCAGTCAGGATACCAAGCAATGACCTGAACGCCGGTGCGAACTGTCCATCCAGCCGGACCATATAGCGGATACGATCATATAGAATCTTCAACCACTCGATCATGGGACCTGAGATACCCATGGTAGCGAGTTTGACCCACAACGTCGACCTATCGGTTCCGGGAAACGCATTTTTGAGGTCCAAGTATGCCACATAAAGGGGCTTATCCAGGGACTGTGCCTTGTCGATGAGACAGAGGAGCACGAACACATTGTCATTTGTGCGAAGGCTGTCTTGAAAGCCGTTCTGGCTTGTGGGAATTGCGCCGATATCTTGTGCACCCTCACGAATTCTTCGATCAATGATTAAAGTCAGCATCTTTAGCATGCAACATTCCAGCGCTATGAGGCGATAGCTTGAAGGATCTGCTGCATCTTTGTCTTGTTTGAGAATGCCAATAAGTAGCGACATCAACCAGAAGCGGGGCATATCCTGATTCTTCAAGCAATACAAGAAGAATGCCAGGAGTTTTTCATTGGGAATTGCCATGCAGTCTTCATATGAGAAAGCATCAACACCCATGGCTGTGTCAAGCCCATGAGTCTTGATGTGCCGTTTCATTTCTTCAATCTCCGCTATAGTTATGTCGCGTGTATACGATTGGCGCGGAGATAAATCCGGGGGCGGGTGTAGATCCCGCGCCATTCGTGCGTTGAAGGCAAGCTGTTCCGCGTTGAAAGACGCTGGAACCTGCTTTCTTCGGCCGCGGGTCAGTGCGTTTTCGAACGAAGTCCCAGAATTCTTTTGGATTGTTGCACGCCAATAGCTCCGTTCGGAGGGCGAACTGTAAGGCGTGGACTTTAGCGCGGCCTCTATGGCTCCTCCCAGTGTCCTTATCTGGTATATCTTCGCCCGTTGTCCATGGTTTTGGCTTGACTGGGGAGGTTTCCTCCAATGCTGTAGAGACTTTGCGGTGAGCTGTGTTGCCAAGCATCGCATGTTCACATTTGCAGTGCATATTGAGTGCCAGGGACTCGTCGGCATGTGTTGTCTCAAACGAAGTATGGGGACCAGAGATAGACCGAGCAATTTTTGCCAGCGAATACGCATCTCGTTTGGCTTGGTTGTTTTCCCTAGATTCAATGTAGACGAAACGAGTACCTGCATGTCTCGCTGACAGCATCTTCACCAAGGATTTGAAGATATCGCCATTGTGGCCCGGCCATCCAAGTGCCATGTTCTTGGCTGCCGAATAACACAGCTGCCGAATCAGCATCTTCGATGTGCAAAATATTAAGAGGCTTCGATCGGATGGCGCAATCCGGACGGCTTCATGAATTGCAAACAGCCTAGCTCGGTCTGCAGTTAAACGTTCTGGGCCGGGCACACGAAGCGCCATATTTGCGGTGGATTCGGTGCCATAGAAAACACCTGCACCAGATGGACCCTTTTTGTGGCCCTTGGCCGCAATTCCCTCAATATAAATGTGAGTGGGCGCCGACTCACAGAGTGCGGGGCCCCAGAGTGATTCGAGTGCTTCAACTTTGGTTTCCTTTGCATCCATTGTCTCTTGATACAGCCTGTCAATGTGTTCTGAGCCCCCCAGATGAGGCATTTCTGCCCGTTGGGAGGGTTCCGAGGGCATGTATTCGAAAGCTTTTGCATCAAAGGTCACACATATGCGCATGTGGTCTGCCCAGTCATCGTCTTCATTTTCAGCCGGTTCTTCAACGTGAAACTTCTGCACCAGGGGTAATAGACTTGCAGACACAATAGCATAGTCGATCACCGATTCCCCAGCAAATTGGAAGGAAGTGAAGCGCCCGGGAGATGAGGTTTCAAGTATTGTCCCATTCAATACACACAGGTCATAAAGATTACACTCTTGAATCACAGCGCGACCGCGCGCATTGGATTTTTCGTCGGAGTCGGATGAGATTCGCTTCCAGTGTTGTGCCCACTCCACCCCTCGTGAGGAGGCCTGCAGGGAACCAGTTCGTGCATTGAGGTCCGCTAGATTCGCGACAGGCTTGTCGTCATTTTGGGTACAGAGAGCAATTGTCTCCCACAGTTTCTGGAGTGGCTCCACATCTGTCCAACCTAGCCATCGAGAGGTTTCCGGGGGAATATATGCTGCGATTAGCCACATTGAACCCATATCCAGTACGAGTATGTCCGGAGAGCTGAGGTTCGATACTTTGAACTTGATTGTGTCACGTATAATCAAAGCGATGCCACCGCCACGTCGCGCGTTATTCAACAGTGGCTTCCGAGGGAGGGAGATTAAAGTATAACCAGCAGGAACATCTGCGGCATCTTCTTCCCCCGGGAGCATGTCGGTCTCACCAAAGAACATGATATCGTATTCTTGCAACAACAATTGAAATTCCGGGTCAGTGAGTTTCAGCGTGAAGTCATGGAAAATATTCCAATACATGACATTAACAGATGAATTACGGGCATTGGCTTGGCTTCGTGAGGTAAATACACCACTAGTTGCGCGCACATCATTGGAACGGGACGGCGGTGAGTCGCCATCAGCACGGTTGCGGCCCGAACGATTTCCATGGCCCTGTGAAGTTGCGCGTGATCCAGATGCACCATTGAGGTTACTCCGAGAGCCCGTTTCGCGATTGCCGGTTGCAGCACTACGAGCATAGTCGGCCGCGATGGTTTCCAGAAGCGGTGTCGAACAGTTACATAGATGAGCCTGGCTAGTTTGAAGAAAAGGCCCGGAGATACAGGAGGGTGAGATCAAAACCTGACGAAGAATGCGCAGTACTTGAAGCAGAGTGAAATGAGGATGCATTGTGGACTCCATGATCTTCATGCTGAGCCACAGGGCGGCGAGCAGCAACGTGAATGCGACAAGAGAGAGGCGAATCCCCATTGGGGTTGATGCATAAGCACGGGAAGATTCGGCTGGATACCCGGCGGATCCGAGTTCTGTCCATGGTCCGTGCGCGGGGGAAAAGATGGGGGCAAAGCCAGGCAACTTTTCTAGCGCGCAGGGTAGCCCATAAAATTTTCTTGGAGATCCGCGGTTTTGCAGTGCGGATTTTGAATTTTCGAGGTTCCGGTTGCGCGCGGGGCCCACTGTGACGCTTGCGTCATTAGATGCAGTGATTTGTGGCCCACAAAAGGTGCAACAACGCGGTTCCGCGGGCATACCCGAAAATTCGCGATTTGCGTCATTTTTGAGGGTTTGGGCTCGACTGCCGGGACAACACATTGCCACGATCATACGATCTACACTCTTGGGGAGTGGCGCGTGTTCCAGAGCAGGAGCGACGTGAATTTGGCCAGTTTTAAGAATCGACATGGTGGTGTAGTATGTGTATTCAGGCCTGTAGAGCCCTATTTCAAGTACGCCTTTTTCCCACGGCAATCATGAACAAACAACGGTATTTCCCGTGCGGGTTCGAGTCCCGTAGGTTACCTTTTTTCTGCCATTTTAGGGGGTCATCAATTATCTTGACCTGTCGCCATGGGCTTCCGCAGAAGCAGACAGATGGCCATGGCTGTTGAGTTCATTTAGTTTCAGGAATTTTGACCCTCTGCTGTCTGCCGGTATTATCAGTGGTATTCCAACTCTGTCTGCTCTGCATTCACAGTCTACTCCGGCGGTAATTACAATAAAGCAAGTAAGGCCGACAAGCGGCAGAGCCCGGTTACGGGTGAGAACATGGAATCCAAACATTCCCAACGAGGCTCAGTTGAAAAATTATGAAGCGGGTAGGGCCGACAAACAGCACAGCGTGCTACCAATTGGGCTTTCAAGTTGATTCTACAACACTCAGTCAAGCAGTGAAGACGAAGATATTTCAGACTGTTGAAAATTGTACAACGATGGTGAAGAGGATATGTTCATTATGCCAATTGCTTTCACTCTATATTATATTGATCATAGTGAGCATGAAGAGATGGCTCAATGTTCGCTCGGTCGCCGCATGCCTGTCGACCAGCCCAGTGGGCCCTCCTCGGGAACACATTATTGGTGGCATACCAGTTGGTATTTGCTGCGGTTAAAGTTCTTGTGTCCCAAAATTCAGTCTGTAGACTTGAAGACTCAAAATTTGAGAAAATAACTCATATGGTCGCAAACCGGGAAGAGGGTCCAACAACAACGTAGAAAAGCAACTGTAGTTTCGGGTATACCTCATCAGCAAAATGACAAAATGCGCGCGATCTTTGGCTCGCGTCCTCGCGTATCAAAAAAATAAAAGTGCAGAGATGATGTCTAGATGCCAATGGACTACCTCAGAAAAAAAAAATTTGGGGGGTCGCGCGGGTTTTGGGACATAGCTTTGGTTCACGCGTTCGCGCGATCTTTGATGGCTTGTACGCGCGCGCACGAGCACTCGCAAGCAAGTTGCATAATCCCCGATGCTGCCTTGAAGTGGTTTCCAAACTTGGTATCAACACAGGCAAAACAATAAAGTGGATCGAGAGAAATAGCACTGTTTGTCTGCTGGTTCAACTGTTGGTTGATGGAGATCAATAATTCCTGTTTTCTTCAGTCAATGCTGGACCCAAAATATCCACCATGCTGGTATACTGGGGGATTTCAGGTCCCTGATTACAGATATGTGGGTTCAGAGTCAAAAACCGGGGTGGCGGAACTACAAATCGGTCGTACCATGGTGTTGTGCTTTGGGCATATTCGGTCCGCAAAGGCATAGCCTCGTTCTAAACAACTACGAGAGATCCCTCGGAAGTAAATTGTGACATGTACGGAGGGATTTGGTGAGATATTTATCCACCAGACAATCTGAATGTTGCTCTTCCCGGTTTACAATTGCATATGAGTAGTGGGATTAAATTGGGTATTGAGATTATCACCACGAGTCTTCAAGTTTCTGGATTGCACGATGTGAGCCAGCTGTATGAAGGAAAAATCATTTGGCTGGCTACTGTGGCCTCTGAATGCTAGGGCATTTCTGGTACTTGCACCTTCAGAAATTCATAGTACTCAACCACCCAGTTTCTGAGTGCAAAAAGATAGTGAACACTGAATACTCCACCAACCCAAATACAGCCCAGGTAGTGATGTGCTCAGCCTGGCTTCAAGCCAGAAGCCAGGCCAGGCCATGCAAGCCAGAGCTTCATTTTCCTGTCACAAAGGTGCGAGTGTGAGGCCAGGAAGTGAACTAATCTGAATGCCCTCCAACGAAGATAATACTTCGTTAGTTTTAAACCCCTCAGAAAATTTTATTTCAACCGAAAGCTTTGTATCGGGATGTCCGCTTTTGGTGTATCGAGTTGAATTGTACCATTATGGGCCAATGAAAGTCAGAGGAGTGTTCCTTTCAACCTCCGAAGCATGAAGAATGACTGATATATTACGTGCAGTTCATATACAGCTCGGAAAAGCACCCTTCGGCGATCTCGGTCAAATCCATGGCTCAAGCCAGGACCAGGCCAGACTTTCTGGCTTGGGCTTGGGCTTGAGATTCATGAAGCCCAAGCCAGACGAAGCCAGGCCAAGCCAGCACATCACTAAGCCCAGGATAGACAGCAAAATGGCTGTCCAGTCCCCATTCCGTATATTTGCATTGCAAAGGGTGCAATAGGTACATCCATATACTGTGCGGAAACCCGTCTACTCGTCACGGCGTCGGTGTGCAGACCAATTGAACTCGGAAACTTATATCCGATCAATATATCCGATTCTCCGAAAGTTTCCGAACACCTGGCCCGAACATAAAGCAAAAATGACTAATCACCAAAATTTAACTTTGGGAATATCTCTACCATCTGTGGATGAAACGGAGCAGAACACCTGTAGTTTAGACAGAACAAATTTAATTACATTCTGGTCACATATTTGAGTCTGTCCCCCACTTACTCTCCTGTTATTTTGCACTGACCAATTGTTGCTGACGAGCTGATGTTTGCCTGTGTTAGGAAAATGTGATCTACTGCCAAAACTCAAAAATCAGGCTCTCTAAGACCCAGTTACTTACGTAACCGGGAATAACTAAGAGAAAATCAGAGTCTATGTATTCAGATTTCCAGCCATTTCGAACACACTTACATATCAGAGTGAGAAGTCTTAGCCCTTAGCAGAATTTATGGCGCAGCTGTTTTTTTCTGTTTGTGGTAAGTTTTCACCAGAACAGCAATTGCAAGCTCAAATCTCAACAGTTCTCTCTGAAAATAGGCTCATTCAATTTGCGCTGCAATTCTGCAGGGCCCTGTGTATTACGACTTGTTCTAAGCATCTCAAAATAATTCACCAGTTCAATTTTCGGTGTTTTTTACTATCTGACATCAGAACATGTTCCATAGTAGCTATAGTGCTCTGATTGGCTCAGATTTTTTAATAGGATGTAATTGGAGGTATATTAGAGGGCCTGCAGGCCGTGATAGTGAATGTAACTTGTCCTTCAAATATACAGCTCAATAGGGAGATTCACTTGTCAATGAAAACCCTCGTACCCTCCGCTGCGAGATCTCGACTTCAGATGATAAAATATGTTTTTTTTTTTTTTTGGGTGTGCTACTCGTCGCGAAACACCGTGTAGTGCTTGCTGGCCGGCACACAAACTTTGATTCAGAGTTTTGATTACTAGCTACTAGCAGTTTGCCCGTGCTACGCTACGGGTAGGTTGAGAGTTTGATCAGATACAAGTAATTCTGAAGATGCTGCTCGTCGCTGACCTTCGGTCGACTCCTCGCGGCCAGGTGGACAGTCACAATATTATCTCGAAGAATTATTTCCAATTTTCCAACTTTACGGTATTTAAGACTCCCGGCGCTCGTGGTCAACCTCCTTGGCCACGGCCACTAATCGATGGTATTCAGCAGACCCCAGCATACGTTCTCGATAGCTTGGTATATCTCGCCGATGACAGAATGGATTACCTGATTCATATCTATTTATTGCTTTGGATAATGCGTTGGTTGGATCTATGGCAGTGGGTGATCATGAAAAAGCAACTTTTCCGATAAACATGGATGCTAACATACCACATTGTGGAATCTGGATCATTTTCGAGGCACTGTTTAGCGGCTTCAAGTTTTCTCCGTAGTTTTTGGCCACGGGAGCGAATATTTGCATGCTCGGATTCCGGTGCGGGTGAGTTGAGCTCTGTGATCTCGGCAGCGAGCTCTCGTTGTCTGCGTGCCCGTTGCCCAATGGAACGCTGGATGCTTACAGCCTTCCCAAGCATTTCAAGAGGCAGACATTAGTCTTGAATTTTTGGGTGCGGATGGATTTTATAACTGAAGACGCACTTGTTGTTCCTCGGTAGGGTCTTGTTTATTATTCCCGGAGGATTATAAACCTGTTTTTAATTCTCATTTATAAACAGGCTGTTTATAAACGTGTTTATAAACGGCCCACCAAACTGGCTCCAAAGTGGTCGGGGAGTTGGGTCAGGGTAGATTTTTCGCTCCCGGCTGACATGGCGGCCCCAGTGAGGGTGCCTGTTTTCCCCCTGCGCTGTAAATGACGGATAACGAGAAGAGAGGAAATATTATGAAAAATTATGGGAATTCCGGGTACAAAACCCGTTAGTAGTTGAATATTCGGGCATCTAACTTCCATTGAATTATTAAACAGTCATTTCAACGTGTCACTGCGAGGCTTTCAAGGTTGAAAAAAATGAAATTGGAGTCCAATTCCCGCCTCAGAGCACTCACATGAATCTTTAAAAACACGGTATTTCTGCTCCATGATTAAAAACCTGTTTATAAACCGCTGTTTATAAACGTGTTTACAAACCGGCATAATAAACAAGACCCTATGAATCCTCGGGCGCAGTATTCTCGTGATAATCCTGTCTGTACTTCTTTGGATTGGCAGGCATCTGCTCGGTCTTGAAGGTATCAATCTTCCTGATCTGAGGCACTGAATGTACATCACCTTGGCCTTATATGGGGCTTGTGGGATCAGTGAAGGTTCAGGGTGTCGTCGCTGAACACCAAGCTATCGTCTGTATGGTAACTGCCAATAGATCAAGTAGACTGGTTCAGCCTACCTCCAATAATGTCGGAGTATGGTTAAACGACCCCATTCTCGGTAGAAGAGGGTGCGGCTGCATGTTATCGTTGCAGACACAGAGAGAGAGACACGCTCACGCTCCGCTCCGATGATCTGAGCAGTTATAAATAGAAATTCAGCAGTTTGGTGGAGAATTGAACATTAATATTTGGGTGGGGCCGCGGAGCAGTGACATCATTCGAAGCGCCTGGGAGCCAATACGGTTATCTCAACACACAAGCATTTTTGTGTACTGGGGACATGCCATCCTCATTTCTTATATAGAGGCGGGAACAAAAATGGGGGCCTCTAGTTATAAAACAGCGCAGAGTTGTCTTCTACCTTAACAACTTTGCATGATGGTCTTTCACAGAGTTCTAGCTCTATGTGTGCCTCAAACCAAATTTTTCTTTGGGGCGTCAGAGTCCGAACATATTGATCCAATCACTAGTTAGTGGGCTCTGCCGCAAAGCGCGCTACAATTGTTATGTAGAACTATTGTGGTTTTCACGGCTCAGAAATTACAGCTGTTTGCAAAAGTAATGGCACTTCCGATCATTTGTAAATGTTATATCCGTGCAGCCTCCCTCTGACGTCCGGCCAATTCCTGGCCATCATCCGCCCCCCTCCGGTACCTCCGGTACCGCCGGAGCTCCGGTCATTGACCGGAGCCTCCGGACGTCTGTGTATCATCGGGTTTTTACGCAATGAAGGATTACTGAGCGTTTCCCGTTTATCCGTCTTCTCATCTTCTTCCTTATTGTCTTAGGACTTGTCATCACTTCCTCCAACACGCTCTATTGTTTAGAACCACCCTCCTTCCTATTATGGAATACAATTAGCTACTTAGTATATATATCACTTTAATATGTCTTGTACTTCAGATTGATAATTAACGTTGCTTGGCTCTAACTCCTTGCACTGAGTCGCCCTTGCACTCCTCGTCCTCCTCCGGTACCTCCGGTCGTCGTCCTCTATACCGGACTACCTGCCGGTCAAGGTAGTCGCTCACCCTTTACCCCCTGTGGTGTTGCGATCACTCGTATACAGCCCGGACCCTCCGTCGGACCTCCGGTACCTCCGGCCCTTGCCGGACCTCCGGCACTTCCGGTCCTTCATCTCCGGCTCGGTATATAACAGTATTATCAATCTCACTACTCTGACTGGCAATGTCTCGCATTCCTAATCCCAACCTCCCCAACACGGAACAAGTTGAATGTGTCGATCCTGGTCGGGCTAGTCGGGAACCTCGTCGACAATCCTGCATGTTCGGTCAGATCGTTCAGCTGTCTCCTCCGGTCCAGGTTCTTGGACCGTCGACTTTTTCAGCACCCCCAATTTCCCCTACGCTTCGCTTTGCTCCGCAACACTCTCGGGCTTCAGCCGCTCCACCTTTACCCTTTCCGGCGAACGTTCCGGGGTTGGTTCTCAATCCCCGGACCCCCGAAAACCCGGTGAGGTATCCTGTCTCCCCTCATCCACGCCGCGCTGCAGCACGTTCTCGCAGTGAATCCCCCATCGAGGATCCTCGTATTGTCGAGGTTCCTGAGGACATCGAAGAGGCTCCGGAGAATTCCGGACAAACCGGCCATGAACGTGCCGGAAGCCTTCATTTATCTCGCGATGATTCTCCCGCTCGCCCCGAATCCATTCCCTCTCGTCAAGGGGAAGAAGGAGCCGGAGGCGCTGGCGGCGGTGGAGGTGGCGGTGGTGGTGATGGTGGTGGTGGCGATCAACCGGCCCGTCAGTCCCCAGCTCCTGACCGTCCCAGAGATGACCGTCCCAGAGACCGTCCACAGGGAGGTGCTCCCGGAGGTCAACCTGGCCCCGGAGGCCCCGGTGGTGGCGGTCCCGGCGGTCCCGGTGGTGGAGGACCGGGCAGCCCACGATGTGGTCAGCGCCGTCCCGCTACTCCGGACCCCCAAGAGGAACTTTTTGTGGACACCCTTCGGACCTTCCGCGATACACTTAATATTTTCGCGGCACGTCCTCCGGCTCCTCCTGCTCGTTCCACCCGATCCAATCTCCGTAATCCGGATACTTTCGATGGATCGGACCCGGCAAAACTTCAGTCCTTCCTCACCCAGTGCTATCTGCACTTCGCGGAGCGCCCCCAAGACTACCCGGACGATGATGATCGCATCCTGTACATCATCTCGTACCTCCGGGGTAGCGCTCAGCAGTGGTTTTCCCCCAACTTGTACGACCCGACTATCATCCCGGCTTGGGACGGCGATTTTGCCGCCTTCGTCCAGGAACTTACGCTTAACTTCGGGCCGCACGATCCGGTTGGGGATGCCGAGGACAAGATCCGCGATTGCCGAATGAAAACCGGCGACCGGATCACCACTTACATCATCGAGTTCGACTTCCTCTCCGTTCTGACCCGGTGGAGCGATAACGCCCTCCGGTATCAGTTCTACGAGGGACTTCCCCGCCGGATCAAGGACGACATGGTCCATCACAACTATGTCAATACCCTCGACGGAGTGAAGATGGTCGCTCGTCTCATCGATGGCCGGTACTGGAAACGCGAGGCGGAGAAGCAACGCGATCGCGACCGGGAGAAACCTTCCGGTCCCGGCGGTGGTGGCCAATCCGGCAACCCCAAATCTGGCAACAAGGGCTCTGGCAAGAACCCCCAAATCGTCCAACCCCGATTCCGGCAATCCTGGCAACGCCGGCAACAATGCCGGACGCACTGGCGGCAAAGACAAGGGCAAGGGAAAGGGCAAGTCGTCCGATCCGGCTCCTGCCTCTCGCCCCTACGCCGACAAGCTTGACGCCTCCGGGAAGATCAAGCAGGACGAACGGGAACGCCGCCGGAAGAACAACCTCTGCATGTACTGCGGAGGCAAGGGTCACACCGCCGACAACTGCCCGAAGTGTCCCGCGCGTGCCGACGCCAAGGCCGCGCAGGCTTCGACCTCCGGTAATGCCCCGGCGCCTCCGGTTGGCGAGTCAAAAAATTGATCAGCAACTCGGAACCCTCCGCACCTGGTCCGAGTTGCGTTGACTCCCGGGTGCTTACCGAGGTTCGTCTCAACGCTTCCGCCCTTTTACTTAATGCCCTTTACGTCTTTCTCGATATATCCCCGCTCCGGCCGGACATCTCCGAGCCGGAATTATGTTCAACCATTTCTCCGTCCCTCTTGTCTCGAGTAGTCGCGGGATTCAACTCCCGTGTGCGTGCGCTTATTGATTCCGGATCATCACATTGTTTTATATCTTTGGACATCTGCGAATCTAATGGCTTTTCTACGTATACGGTTGCACCGGTCCGACTCCGGTATCTCGACGGCTCCTCTACCATCATAAACCGGATGCTCCGGCTACTCCTCCGGTTTCCTTCTGGCGAAGTCCAATACATGGACTTCTTCGTCACCTGTCTCGATTCTCCGTGCGACATGGTCTTGGGATATAATTGGCTCACCCGCATTAATTAACTGGACTGAAGCCACTATCGCTTTCCGGCCCTGTCCTTCGGAGGAATCACTGTCGACAAACCTGGAACCTCCTCCGGGATCTGCTTCGGTTGTTCCGGCAACGGACGAGACGCCTCCGGTTCTTGACGTTCCGGTCACGGCGCCTATACCGACTCCGACGATTCCGCCAACTCCGTCTCCCTCCGTGGAGACTCCTGCTCCTTCTACGGAGCTCCCTTCCCCTTTCGGGGAATTCCCTGAGGCCTCCGGGCCTCCTCCGGTCACTACCCGTCCGCTTGTGTCTCTCGTGTCTGCTGCGGCTTACCGCTCCATCATCCGAGACAAGAATTGTTGTCAATATACGCTGCGCGCCACTCCATCGGAAGAAGCCCGTGCCCGGTTTGCTTCCGCTTCGCCTCCGGACCTTTCCGGTTTACCTCCGGAGTACGAAGAGTTCGCTGACGTCTTCTCTGAGCAGGAAGCCTACAATCTTCCTCCTCATAGAGAATTCGATCTCAAAATCGAGCTCATGGACGGCGAGGAGCCTCCGGTTGGTCACGTCTACTCCCTTTCGCCTACCGAGCTCGCTGCCCTCTGGGACTTCATTGATAAGAACTTAAAGTCGGGATTTATATACCCGACCCGTTCGAGTCATGGAGCGCCCATTCTCTTCGTCAAGAAGAAGGACGGTAGCCTCCGGTTGTGCGTTGACTACCGGGGACTTAATCGGATCACGAAGAAGGATCGCTATCCGCTTCCTCTCATCGCCGATCTCCTCGACGCTCCCGGGAAGGCTCGCATATACACAAAACTTGATCTCCGACACGCCTATCACCTTCTCCGGATCGCTCCGGGTGACGAGCCGAAAACGGCTTTTCGTTCTCGTTATGGTTCCTTCGAGTTCCGGGTTGTCCCGGAAGGCCTTACCAACGCTCCGGCTGCTTTTCAGCGCTTCCTGAATAGCTTGTTCGCCGATCTGTTGGACGTGTACGTCATCATTTACTTGGATGATATATTGATCTATTCCGACGATCCGTCCCAACACTCCGAACACGTCCGGGAGGTTCTCCGGCGCCTTCGGAAGGCCGGCCTATACTGCAAACTCCCCAAATGCGAGTTCAGCGTCACCACCTGCAAATATCTCGGTTACATCCTGTCGCCGGACGGCTTCCGGATGTCTCCGGACAAGGTCGCCGCCATCGTCGATTGGCCGGCGCCCCGGAAGGTGAAGGACATCCAGTCCTTCTTAGGTTTTTGTAATTTCTATCGACGTTTTATATGGAACTACTCGGCAATTACAGTTCCCCTTACTCGCCTCACGCGTTCCAACGTCCGATGGGATTGGTCTCCGGTTTGCCAACTCGCATTCGACACCCTCAAGCACGCGTTTACGGAGGCTCCGGTGCTTTCGCATTGGATTCCGGACCGACAACTTACCGTCGAGACGGACGCCTCCGACTGCGCAATCGCCGCCATTCTCTCGATTATCGGAGATGACGGCGAGATCCACCCCATTGCGTTCCGGTCCCGGACACTCGGTCCGGCCGAACTCAACTACGACACGCACGACAAAGAACTCCTCGCGATCTTCGATGCCTTCAAACACTGGCGGCACTACCTCGAAGGTCCGGCGTTTCCGGTCGATGTCGTAACCGACCACAAGAATCTGGAATACTTCGCGACGACCAAGGTCCTTACCCGTCGCCAAGTCCGGTGGTCCGAATACCTGTGCCATTTTAATATGGTTATCCGGTTCCGGCCGGGTAAGCTCGGAGCTAAACCTGACGCTTTGACTAGACGATGGGACGTCTACCCTAAAGAGGGGGATAGGGCTTTCAGCCAATTAAATCCTCAAAATTTTCGCCCCATTTTTACTCAAGATCAACTCACCGCGTCCCTCCGGGCCACTTTCCTCGAGGAAATCACCCTCCGTTCCTCCATCGTTATGGATGTTGAGAAGCTATACTCCGACATTCGTGCCCACTACAACGATGATCCCGCCGCTGTCGCCGGACTTGCCTCCGCGACCTCCGGCACATCCCCGCGCTGGACCGTAGAACCCTCCGGTCTCCTCCGGTACGACGATCGCATTTATGTTCCACTGGTCTCCGGAGACGCTCCGGATCAGCTCCGCGTACGTGTTCTGCAGATTTTGCATGATCACGAGCTGGCTGGCCACTTTGGACAGAATCGCACTTTAGCCCTCGTCCGCCGAGAGTATACCTGGCCGGAGGTCCGGACTTTCGTCCGGGACTACTATCGGTCGTGCATTCTTTGCAAGCGCAACAAGAAGCCTCGGCACCGGCCTTACGGTTTGCTGAAGCCTCTTCCGGTTCCCCTCCGGCCATGGCATTCCATCTCCATGGACTTCATTGAGCAATTACCACTCTCCGGCGAGTTTGACTGCATTCTTGTGATCGTTGATCGGTCTTCGAAGCAGGTCATTCTCATTCCTTGCGATACCCACATCAACTCTCCGGAGCTCGCTCGCCTCTTCCTTATTCACGTCTTTTCCAAACACGGCGTTCCGGCACACGTTACATGCGACCGGGGCTCCGAATTTATCGCCTCCTTCTTCCGGTCGCTGGGCGAACTGCTCAATATGGAGATCCACTACACCTCCGGTTATCACCCGGAGGCCGACGGTCAAACCGAGCGTATGAATCAAACGGTTGAGCAATATATTCGCATCTACTGCTCTTACCAACAGGACGATTGGGACCGACTCCTTCCGCTCGCGGAATTCGCTCTCAACAACGCTCCGAACGCTTCGACCGGCATCTCCCCCTTCTTCGCCAACAAGGGTTACAATCCGGCGATCACGGTCCATCCGGAATGTGACGTGGCTAACATGTACGCCAAAGATTTTGTTGTTGATCTTCAGGAACTGCACCAGTTCCTCCGGGAGCAAATTACTTTTGCCCAGGAGCGTTACAAGGAAACCGGAGACCGGAAACGGTCCCGGGGACCTCCGCTGTCGATCGGTGATCAAGTTTTCATCTTGGCGAAGCATCTCCACACCAGCCGGCCGACTCCGAAATTCTCGGAGACGTATCTTGGCCCTTACGAAGTTATTGGCAAACCCAGTGCCGCTTCCTACACCATCCGGCTTCCGAAATCGTTGTCGCAAGTCCATCCGGTCTTCCACATTTCCCAACTCGAACCCCATGTTCCAAATCCATTCCCCGGTCGTGAGGAACCGCCTCCGGCTGCCGTGGAAATCATTGACGGCGAGTCACACTTCGAAATTAAACAAATTGTTGACTCCAAGATCGACCGGCGCTTCCGGACGAAGCTCCGGTACTACGTCGAATGGCTCGGATACGAGAACACGGATGATCAGTACACTTGGGTTGGCGCAGACGACTTGGATGCAGCCGAACACATCGATAATTTCCACCGACGCTTTCCGAACAAGCCCGGTCCGGAATATTAATTCACTCGGATATAAACCAAGAAATCATACGTCGGATTCAATTTTACATCACACATTATTTACAACATTCTTTTATCTCCTAGGTCTCTTTGGACCCTCCTCCCTACCCTCCGGTCTCCTCCGGACTCTTCTCCAATACCTCCTAGTCATCGTCAATGACATACCTCCCGTCATCGTCCTTGTGGAAGCCCTCCGGAGTCGAGTCGTTGATGACCAGTTGAACGGTCATCGCGGTCTCGATCGGCTCGCTCTTCACCCGCTCCGGCACCTCCGGTACAGGAGTTGGGACGCGGGGCGGCTCCGGAACGGGCTCCGGGTCCACCTTGATGACGTCGAAGGTGGCGACTCGTGGGCCACTAGCGGCTGCGACTGTTGAGGTCGCCGTGGGTTCTTCGTGCTCCTCCGGCACCTCCGGCACCTCCGTCTCCATCTCCACATCCTCCGGGTTCCTTGCATTCTCGAACCCCTCCGGCCACCCAGTCGAAGACTCCCGCGGGGCCTCCGGAGCCTCCGGGATCTCCGGCGCTTCTTCTTCCTCCTCCGACTCCGATGCGACCCGTTTCGCCACCTTGCGACGCTTGGTCGGGCGCTCCGGCGCATCCTCCACCTCCGAATCCCCTCCGCGCTTCCTCCTGGCCTCCGCAGGCCTCCGTGCCTCCTCCGTGAGGCGCTCCACCTCCTCCAATTCCTCCGCGGTCAACTCCGGGGCCTCCGACGCCAATCCCATCAACAGCAGCATCCGGTGAGCAAAGGGCTGGCTAGCCCCTTGACCCTCCGGCGCCGCCAGGGACTGGAGAATGAGCTCAACCGCTCGCGCGACGAGTCGGCTCTGCTCCCACTCCTCATGGTGGATGCTCACAAGCGTATCCATGCGCTCCCGGAGCTCCCGGTACCTCCGGCCACCCCCGGTCGACTTCTTCCCCTTCTTCTCCTTCTTCTCCCTCCGGGCTCGCTCCGCCTTGGTGCTATCCCGCACCTCGCGCTCGACCCGGCGGCTCCGGGTTTCCCAGATGCTCCAGCGCGCCTGCGAAGGCCCTGCGACAGGCCCCGAAACCGACTCGCGCGCCTCTTGCGCCTCGCGACGAGCGTTCGGGCGCACAGGACCTCCGGCATTGCTGCACAAGATGTGCTTCGCGCGGCAGCGCTCGCACGCGGAACGACCGTTCCGGACGAGGCACTGTGCACGGACCCTCTGGCAAGCAGCGCAAACTGTAAAAGGTTAGCTCCGGCACCTCCGGTCATGTTGCGACGCACCATTCTCGTTGTTCTCAATATCGCTATCGAGCTCGTCGTTCTCCTCGTCTCCGTCATCGTCCGCGCGTTCCCGGGGTCTCCATCCGGGCCCACTCGATAGGCTCCTCCTCGTCAAACTCCGGGTCCTCGACATCGAGGTCCGCCAGGTGCTGCACGACCTGCGCTGCCCTCGCGGCCGCCTCCTGGAGCTCCGCCGCCTCCGCCTCATGCGCCGCGATAATTTCGGCTCGACGAGCTTCGCGCTGCTCGCGCCGCCTATGCGCTACCTCCTCCCGCACCTCCGCCGACGACGCGCGGCCCTTCCCCTTCGAAGCGCTGCCGGAGCCGCCCCCGACGTCCCCGGGCGACTCCTCACGTCCGTCGTTGTTGTTCCCGTCGTCTTCCATTGCGATGTGGGTTGGATGTACCGGGATGGTGGTGGTAAGAGAGAGAGTTGTTATGACTCGAAAACCAACAGCACGTGACTTTTTGATCTTGTTTATTTTCTCACGATTCTCCATTGTTCTTTCGTCTTGGTTCCTCATGGGAGAGGAACCTAAGAGGGGGATACTGTTATATCCGTGCAGCCTCCCTCTGACGTCCGGCCAATTCCTGGCCATCATCCGCCC
The DNA here is from genome assembly GCA_029289565.1 of Mycena galericulata. Classification (NCBI taxonomy): domain Eukaryota; kingdom Fungi; phylum Basidiomycota; class Agaricomycetes; order Agaricales; family Mycenaceae; genus Mycena; species Mycena galericulata. The sequence continues at coordinate 78,523 of JARKIA010000354.1, forward strand.
CCCTCCGGTACCTCCGGTACCGCCGGAGCTCCGGTCATTGACCGGAGCCTCCGGACGTCCGTGTATCATCGGGTTTTTACGCAATGAAGGATTACTGAGCGTTTCCCGTTTATCCGTCTTCTCATCTTCTTCCTTATTGTCTTAGGACTTGTCATCACTTCCTCCAACACGCTCTATTGTTTAGAACCACCCTCCTTCCTATTATGGAATACAATTAGCTACTTAGTATATATATCACTTTAATACGTCTTGTACTTCAGATTGATAATTAACGTTGCTTGGCTCTAACTCCTTGCACTGAGTCGCCCTTGCACTCCTCGTCCTCCTCCGGTACCTCCGGTCGTCGTCCTCTATACCGGACTACCTGCCGGTCAAGGTAGTCGCTCACCCTTTACCCCCTGTGGTGTTGCGATCACTCGTATACAGCCCGGACCCTCCGTCGGACCTCCGGTACCTCCGGCCCTTGCCGGACCTCCGGCACTTCCGGTCCTTCATCTCCGGCTCGGTATATAACAGTAAATAAGAACAAGCATTCGTAACTCTCCTCCCTGCGTCCATTGTGGGCTCAATCCTTGACGGATTCTCTTGTGTTTAGGTGCGTTCGCATTCTTTTTAACGGCGCTTTCGACTGGTATAGGTTCCGATGGCTAACTCCGATTTTCAGATTTCGTTTTACTCGGCTCGCGTCCCATTAGCTCTCATCTTGAAGCCGTTCTTTCTTGCCCGTCTCTGGTCCAATTTGCCTCAATGTGAGCGTGTCCGAACCGCATGACTTCCCACTTTCTAACCACATCCGCCACTCCGGGCAGCTCCAAGCCACGACATCTTGCTCCGCACTTTTATCAGCCGATCCACGCTTGTTTTCCTCGGGACTAGGTGCGTTATGGAGACCTTGAAAAGCGTATCTCGTCTCACATGCTCTCCCAACAGCTACTCGCATCTTCTCTCAGGCAAATGGGCAATCACCGCATCAGTCGAGACGTCAAAATTGCGGCTCTGAACCTCTGGGAGCAGGGTCATCTACCTCTCAAAGTCATCCTATCCTGCGTCGGTTTTTCAAGAAGAACATTCTTCCGCGTCCTGAAGCTTTGGCGTACTATTGGTGATGTAGAACGCCCAAGTAACCGCACCGGTCGCCCACGAGAATTGCATCGCACGGACATTGATCATCTCCTTGAACTAATCCGCTCCAAACCAGACTACTTCCTCGATGAATTTCAATCTTTACTGGGCAAGAATCGTTTCATTTCTATCCACTACACGACCATTCACCGTGAGCTTGAACGCCTCGGAATGTCCACCAAAATATTGCAAGACATCGCCGAGGAACGCAGTGAACCTTCCCGAAACGATTACACGCGTGAAATTTCCCAGTATCCTGCTCATTATCTTGGGTTTTTGGATGAGACCTCGAAGAATGATAAGACTCCTCGTCGGCGCCTCGGGCGTGCGCCGAAAGGCAAACGTGCGACCAAACTTCGAAAGGCAGTTCGCGGGCGCCGCTTGACAGCTACCGGTTTCCTCACAACCCAAGGCATGGAGGCCTGCACCGTTGTCGAGGGCTCAATGCACCGCGATCAATTCTTGGGGTATCTAGAGCATCAAGTCGTACGTCGTCTGGGCTTCGTTTACCCGCTTTCCTCACCCGAACTTCTCCGCAGCTCCCTCTCTGCTCGCCGTACCCTGGACCCCTCAGCGTGCTCATTATGGATAATGCAAAAATTCATCATGGGGAAGAGATACTTGAGTTGTGTGATCGTTTCGGTCAAAATTTCATTCGCGCTACTTCTGTGCGGATATCCTTACCGTGAACAGGTGTCCATCTTGTCTATCTGCTGCCATACTCCCCAGATCTCAACCCGATTGAAGAAGCGTTTTCCAAAATCAAAGCTTGGATTCGGCGCAACAACGACTTGTTCGTGTATGGACCAGATGATCCCCCGCACTCGCTGATATATGATATGCAACTCGCCATGGACATCATTACAGAGTCTGATGCTATTGGGTACTTTATACATGCAGGTTATTTCTAGTGTACCCGAGCGACAATCATTCAATACTATATACCGTGACTGCAATCATTCGTGTGCTCGCGACCACACCTCAATAGCGACCTGCAACTCAGCAATCTCACCTTTCAGGAACCCCATCTCTTTCAAATCACTCAGCTCAACGTGCTTGAAGGCGCTCGTGCATCTGAATTTGTGCTGTCTGAATTTGTCGGCAACGTCTTCATCAAGATGGTATGTTGTGCAAAACTCGTCAATCGAAAGGTCCGGACCGGGAATGCGAAGCGAAGAAATAAGGGCATTAGGGTGAAGAGCATTGGGAGCGTGTGCGACAGCAGGGGGGGGGTGGAAGTGGTGCGGGTGGACGCAGGAGGTTGACGATCTCGGGGGGAAAGTTAAAATTGACGTGGGTACCCGCCGGCGTGTTCTTGGTTTCCTGGAGCTCCTTGCGGCGCATGAGGAGCTCGGATTTTGCTGCACGGGCTCCCGCCGCTACTCTGTCGAACAGGTGGTTGTTGGGAGGTGTTTCGAGATCGGCAAACTCTTTCCCTTTGAGCTGGCGAATATTTTCGTGAGCTGACATCAGCGGGAATTACACGGAGCATACCATAGCGGCGCCCCAGCTTTCGAAATGTGCGTGACTGAGCTGAAAGTGCTCGGGGTTGACCGCGTTGAAAAAACAATGGGAACCTCCGCATGCTGCGCCGGGCGTCGGGCAAATCCACTTTTGTCTAAGCTCACCAATTTTCTCGTTCAGGGCAACATTTGCGGGGAGTATATCACGAGGTTTCGGAACCTACAGGACCGTGAGGGAAATGTTCAATTGTAATAAAATAACAGACCTTTGTCTTCTTCCCGCCCTTCGCTTTCGACCTTTCCGCTTCATCGTCGTTCTCTTTGTCAGCGGCGAAGCATTCCTATCAGGCTGAGTGAACTGTTTTGCAAGCCAACGAACAAGCGGCCTCACCTCTTTTGGCTCTACAAGTATTTTTGCGCAAGGGTCTGCTTTGATTTTGAGTGCTTTGGATACGAGGTAATCGTATTTTGATTGATCAAGAATAATGGGAGAGGAGACGTGGCGAGCGATGGTGAATGTTATCGTATAATCGGCGAGGTCGACAAAGGGAGGGTCGATAGCTTCACGAATCTTGTTGGTGATTCGAGACTTCAGACTGGACCAAGGCTTGTTGCTAGCCAACAGGATTATCTCCGTAATGGGCAGACCGCGCGACGATTTAGCTTTCTTCATTTGCTCTGGAGTGAAAATCGTGACTCTGTATTCGATCTGGGGCGGATCAACAGGCTCGACTGGAAATGAAGCAAATTAGCGTTGATTCTGGAGCCAAATTGCTGCGTACGCACCGCTTGGCGATCGACGCTTCCGCTTCTTCCCCACAACTTCCTCCTCTTCCTCCTCTTCATCTTCCTCTGCCCCTTCATCCTCCTGTACCTCTTCGTCATCCTCTTCAAACTCCTCATCGTCGTCCTCCTCGCTACTCTTGCCCCCATCCTCCTCATCACCCCCAGTCTCCTGTTGGTCATCGTCATCGACAAGAGTGACATCCTCATCGAGCATTTCCTGATCAGAGTCAACGTCGTCTCGAGCAGCGATGGCCGAAATTTTCGCAGCAATTTGGCGAGCAGAAGATCGTACAGAGGGCATTGCAAACGTAGCTAGGCCGCTAGATGAGCTCGTGCCCTGGGCTAAGTATCTCCATGACGCACCTAGTTACAACGAAAACGAGCTTGAAACGGTCGAGAAGAATGCGACGGAGCCGCTGATTACGTGTCTCAGAGACGGTAAACTGCCCGGAGTGGCGGATGTGGTTAGAAAGTGGGAAGTCATGCGGTTCGGACACGCTCACATTGAGGCAAATTGGACCAGAGACGGGCAAGAAAGAACGGCTTCAAGATGAGAGCTAACGGGACGCGAGCTGAGTAAAACGAAATCTGAAAATCGGAGTTAGCCATCAGAACCTATACCAGTCGAAAGCGCCGTTAAAAAGAATGCGAACGCACCTAAACACAAGAGAATCCGTCAAGGATTGAGCCCGCAATGGACGCGATAGGGAGGAGAGTTACGAATGCTTGTTCTTATTTACAAATGATCGGAAGTGCCATTACTTTCGCAAAGAGCTGTAAATTATCAGTAAGTCAGGTGATAGGAGATTTGAAGAACACTTATGACAAGATCTTTGAGCCTTTATACCGCTGCATCAGACTCAAGTAAACCTTATGTTTGTTGTATCCTAGCTTGAACCCACCCTGACATTAAAATCATATTTATTTAACGCAAGGCATTTATAGGTACTCTGAATTGCTTATATACCCTAGCATGAACCCACCTGACATTAAAATCATATTTATTTAACACAAGGCATTTATAGGTACTCTGAATTGCTTATATACTCATTTGACACGTATAAACACCTGTATAAATGCGCTATTAGGTCTGCTTCCCTGCACAATGTCCAACAAATGTTTACGCGTCGCATCACGTGATATTTCGATCCAATATCGATGCGCCTTGACAGGCGTTGACTTCCCGAATAGGTCTGCCATTTATTTCCAATGACAGTTTTCAGTGGTTCACACTGGCCCAATTCTTTCAGGTAGGTCAGTGGAACCTGTTGTGGCATGGAAAGAAATTCTGCCAGCATGAGCCAATGAGGACCTGCGTAAACTGGAAGAGTTTAAATAAAACTATTGGCCCACCTCAAGCTCCAACCACTGAAAGCCGATGGCTTATACTGCCATTCGGTGACTATTCATTCCGCTAAGACCCCAATGACTCCCAGTGAAGTCCAGCGAAAATCAGTCGGGAACGGTGGAGACTGCCTGGGTACTTGAGCCAGCGAAGTCCAGTGGTCGCCAGCGGCGGCAACGGGGTGGTACGCTGTGCGCCACCGATGTCCATTAATATTTAGTTGCCGGCCAGCGGCCGGCAGTGGTTGCCCACATCAGCCATTGCCGAACAATGCCGATTACCCGGGTTGACAGCTCCGCGCGTATTACTGAATGTCCGCACAGCTGTGCGGATCTGATGTCGGCAGGCTTTGTTTGGCGTGTCGGCACAGCTCGACCATTGTCGGCAGGGTCTGCCGACGGGGACCCTGAACGCAGTGAATGCCACTCTTGAAACGCCGATACATGTGCTCTTCCGTATCCCAATGAACTTGTTCCCCGATGCCGCCTAAAACCCTTGGGCGCAAATAAGGCTATTCGTACCTGGGGCGTCTCCCGTGGCCCTAAAACTTGGTTGCTCAGGCCCTGAAATCCATGGATCTGCTTCTGAATCCTGGAAAGCCCTCAGTCGCCGTCTAATTCGGCGGTGGACTCATCCCAATCCGGTTCTCAGGCCTCACTGTCATTCCAAAACCATTCATCCTCCGTATTCTGGACAGCCGGAACTCACCCTGCGCTCTTCAAATGTACCGTGGAGCTCGGGCCTCGGTGCACGATGCGTCACGGTACAGCCTATGGCACTTCGTTTTCGGAGATCCTCCGTCCCGGTGCAAAATCCACATATCCGATACCATCCGTGTGGTTTGTGTATAATCTCGCAATAATCGCTGCGTCCCATCAACCGTGCAAGACTAGGCAGGACATGTGAAGTTCACCAGCGGCTGGAGACCAGCCTCATATTCAGAACAGAACTTGAGAAATAAAACTGGACTTGAACAAGATGAATGAAGAAAGTGCAAAGGATCACATAGACTTTCATTAATATCAAAAATCTCTGCAGTTGGTGGCAAATCAAACGAACAAATTCTGTTGAAAGATTGGAATACAAATACTGTATAATTTCAATTCGGCGGTCACGCTTCACTCACCCCCGTGTCGGCGCCGTATTTGCCACGGGTCCCGCGTCACGTAGGCCTCTGTCGAAAATGGCCTTGCCTGACCTCGACCCAAAACCAGTCTCAGCGGCGTGAAAAAGGCAACATTTTCGCTCAGATGTCGAAAATTTCGGTTCGCGCCGGAATGTCGAACGTAAATTTCGGTTCACGCGTTTGTCGAATTAAAAGAAATTATACAGTACATAATTGCGAGTATCTGCCAACACCCCCCAAGTCCCCGACGGGGAGGAAGGAGGTGAATGTTTGGACAATCAATCATGGATACAAATGAAGTGTCTTCATTTCGTTCAAACCCGACCCAACCCCGGGCCGGCTGTCTCGTACATGGGTGTCGAGGGGAATCCTCAGTTGGGGCGTCACAAGGGACGTCGAGGCTGTGCGTTTCTGGGTGAGATCCCAGTGGAGGCGGATCTGGACAAGAAGGTTTGATATCCCGACCACAACAGGCATGCAGTCGAGGACGATGAACTGAATGTTGGACCCGCACTTGTAGCTCACGAGGTGGAAAAGGCTGAATATCCTGAATTAGGATCGTTTAGGTTCGATGACCGCCTTGAATGCTGGATGAGAGCAACTAACGCGAATAATGCGGCACTATCGGTGAAAATTCTGACGATGGTCTGTTTATCCAGTTGGGGGTCAAAATGTTGGATGGAAGATGTGCAAGGAAACGCACGGTGAGGCCTGTGACTCCAAACGATTCCAGTGCCCGGCTGATACTCCACAATTTATACCATGTGCATCCTGAGCGAGAGTGAGTTGATCCGAGACACCTGAGAAGACATAGCTTACCCGTTGTGTACGCAGTAGTGCTGTTACGCATGGTGTAATAAATGCAAATGTCGAAGAATGGACGGTACGTACCACAAGCAGCAGATGCAAACTCCTGTCGTCCAACGTCGATACGCGGCCTGGAACATGTTGTCGTTCGAGATATAGGTAGACAGCTGATACGTGAGGCCGACGCCACACGCTGTGGATGAGAGTTCATTAGGTGGATTGCACAACCAAAAATTTACAATAAAATACTCAGCAGCCCCATCAGCGTGATGGCTGGAACCACGACGATTCCGGGACGGAACCCAGACGCCACCCAAAGCCGATGTATCTACAAAGGATTTGAGAAAGGCCAGAGACCAGTGGAAGCCATGCACGCACGAGAAGTGAATCCCCGATTATTAACGACGTCACAAGGAATCCGTATTTGAGAACCTCCGTGATATGAGAGAAATTGGAATAGAATGTTCGGGGTCCCGGTCTATCGTCGCAGTGGTGGAAGGTAATAAAGATGCGCGCGACATTGAGAAGCCAATGCTACGACCAACGTCACGTTAGATATAGAACATGATAACGAAACCGCAGGTACGCACGATGGTGACCGTTATAAAGAGGGCAAGAGCTCCGAGCGCAACAGGCGAAAGAAGGTTCGAGCGAGAGAACCACGATGTTCCGCTCAGACGTTCACGATGTCGTGATACCATGAAGTAAAGAGCGCAGGACGCCATGATAGCATATATCCCATAGAGAAAGCTTTCCAGCACCACAACAACGAGATTTGCCGTGAAAAGTGTAACATCCGACATGGTCGAAGCCGCGACGGACGATTGCTCACAGTCTTAATATGCGGCATAGGCGCCCACTTACACACCCCAGTTGATTGGCCAGGTACGGGGATCAGAATAGATCACCCAAGCGATGTGATCGGGTGCTGAAATACAAGTAGGGATAGTCAAGATATAGGTAGTAGTAACATCCCACGGATGCGGGACTTCATCATCAAATGCCTGCAGACACTGCGGGAAATGTTCCACCCAGAACATATTAAGATTTACTGCTCAATTCATTGCGGACTATTTGTCCCTATCCCCTTCAAGTCTGCCCACCGGCAGTTACGTTCTCGTCCTTGGAATTCTACAGCTTTTCCGATCAAAGTCCCATTTTAAGCTGGTTAATCTGAACTTACTCCAACAGTCTCCGCAGACGGGGAGCATCAGGTGGAGGTGGCAGTCGATGAAACGGGCCGCCATGATGAACAACCTCGAAGGCGTTGTCCTCGCCGAGAATATACTCCAGCAACACTAAGGCTGAGTCACTGGTTTTCTTCTCGATCAGCCATGCTTATAGTATAAGTTGTGGAGGGATTCACACCGGGTCTCACCTTCATCGCACGCCACTGGGTAAGATTGTCGCCCGGGATCGTGACCTCGCGCGTCGTCCTGCGCTTACTCGTACCTAGAGGCCCTAAAAGCGCCTCGGGTGCTAGCGGCACCTTGAACGTCTTCGCGCCGGCCGAGTACGACAGCTTCGTCCCCACCGCAGCCATCACCGCCCGCGTCGTCTCCCCCACATCGAAGTAGTCTGGGTCGAATCTCGCCTTTTTGTTCCACCCGCGGTCGGTGTAGTTCGGCATGGCGTAGATCTCGGCGAGCAGCTCGCGCTTTGCGGCGGATGTGCCGGAGTTGGTGAGGGTGTCGATGTGTTCGGCCCAGGTGTCGTTCCCCTTGCCGTTTTCCATCGGGCAGATGCCGGAGCCGGCGAGGACTTGGATGCGGCCGTAGCTCTCTGAGAGCGGCAGAATTTTTTCTACCTGAGACCCGCATTAATAATATTGGCGGGGGAGGAATGGGCACTGACGGTGATATTGTGACGGAAGTCATCGCCCAGATCGTATTCATACTGGCATGTGTCGCCGACTTTGGCTAGGACGTGGGCCACGCAATAGTCGTCCTCGCTGAGGAAGGCGTAACCGGACTGGGGTGCGTGAGGCAAGGCGCGTGAGTAGAGAGACAACTTACGGCGTCGACGTGCATCATGTCAATCGCACTGCTGTTCTGGAAAAGGATGAGAGATGATCGCAAATAAAATGATACGGCTGGTACAACCTTGGGGCCGTATTGCGTGCCATCGCGGTAATCAGTCAGGATGTGTGCATGGAAGTTTCGAACCCTGGGAGAAGCGGTGAAGCAAAATGCCAAGTGTGCAAAAAGGATTGAATGCATACCATCCCATAAGCGGCGCCAAAACCTTGTCCTGAAACACACCCAGAGACATCCCCCCGCTGACAACGGAGCGTCTCCAGATACGATCCTCCCCGGTCGCCGTTTTGATATCCCTGTTGATTGGTGTGTTGCTAGCTAGAATCGAGAATAGAGTGGACTCACGGCATGTGAATCCCGAGGACATAGTCGCGGCGCGTCAAATCGCCCAGATCGACTTGCTTTAGCTCGCGTTTCTGAAATAGTACAGTTAGTGTGTGGTCTCTGTAAAGCAGACGGACCCGCACTCTTCGCGCCAGAACAGCATTCATAAATTGATCCTCTAGGCGTAGAAGTTGAATGAGTGGCGCGTATGTCATTTGGTGCTCCATCTGCGCAGAAATATTGTTAGTATATGTATAAGCTTCCGGTAAATCACAAAAAGTGAAATACTTTTCTCATCATGGGATACGGGACATCTTCATATCCTGCACCTTGTTGGCCGTGCGGGATATACTAATTATTGGATGAAAAATCCACAGATGGAAGAGGGAACATACGGGATACAAGCCCCAGGACCTGATCCTACCATCGGCGCCGACGTGTTTGATGTACGTGTCGGGATCTACATGCATTGTGGGGTCAAAAAAGGAGTGCAAGCGCCAGACTCACGTTCGAAAAATACAGAAGGCAAAGACGAGCCGTCGTCGCCCGGGGCGAGTTTTATGAATGCCGGAGGCCTTGTCGACGCGATGGTGGTGCCCTGCAGGGCTCGAAGCATATTCTCCATAGTGGATCAAAGGAAAGAGGGCGTAACAAAGGTCACATCAAGGGTCACATCACGAGCTCACATCATTGAGTTCCACGTGGAATGTGGGAATTTGATGGCGGCGATTTACTCACCTTTCTCCCCCTTGTGTTGTCCCCGCCATATCCAGCTACCCGCCGCTGAAATGATGCGTTTTGATTCTGCGCCGCTGTCGGTTTCCTCTATAGTGCGCGCAGGAGGTATGTACTTATCTCGCGCGCTCCTTAAACCGGATCTTCGCGCTCCCTTCAAGGTACGTGTCAATGGCTGCTATTCCAAAATTCAAATAGAGGTGCCGTGCTCACTCTCCACTTCTCCCTCTCCCTGTTGAACCTCTCCACTGAGAACCGCGGCGAAGGAGAGTACCGGCTCGAGCAGATGAACATCCCTCCCACTTTTCGCTCCGCTGATGGCACTGTGCCTCAGCGCACTTGTGGTGTCAGGAAAGAGAGATGAGGTTAGCAAACCCAAATCCTCCGCTCAACTAGCAATACTCCGGCACCCGTTGCGCCAACCAATGCAGTCTCCATCTTGTAATCTAGCTTTTCTTCTCTGCGTGCTTCGCTCGGGATTGAGGCACGTGGAGAGACTGTCTGGAAAGAGTTCCACTGGTACGTCTACCGTATTCATTATTACCACGTTTTCCGTCTCCTGATGCTACTGCCTGGCTCTCTCAATCTGCATCATGCTCTTCCTTGTTTCCGTGTTTTGCCGCGACTGCCGCCGCGCGTTCCCCACCTTCTCCTTACATTCCCTCCGACCTACCACGGCTAGGGCTATTTCCGTTCGTCGCCTCCATGCACCCTTCTTTCTGCATATCTTCATCCGCAGACTGCGATAACCTCGGGATGTCTCGTTGTCCCAAAATATTGGTCGAATAATAGCAGCATTCTCCGTCTCTAGCTTCTCATTCTGAGTGTGAGTCGAAGTTGTTAACATATAAAGGTGTTCATCCATGTCTGAGAAGAGTCGAAGCACAAAAGACGAGTTGGTTATCTGCTGAGCTTTGAGCTCGTCGAGGCAGAACTTGAGAAAAAAGAAATTCACCGCAGCCGATCTGAACCAAACTCAAGCCGAACTCTCGTCTCCTTGCTGGCAATTTTCTCGGCCTCTCAAAGCAGGGCCTGAGTAACAGTGTAGCTTATTGCTGCAGCATATAACCCTTGAAAATACAGATGGGATGCGGACTAACCTTCCGGATCCGTCAATTCAAGGTCAGTTTCTATCCTGCCTCGGATTTCGTGTCACGCACAAGCACGATGCGCCTACTCCGCGGTGCAGCCTGAACTCGAGTCCAGGTACCGCACACTGAGACAGCCTACATGTACTTGAATACAATCTTCGCGAGTCCCAATACACGTGAAGCTTGTTGTTGAAGACAAACTCTCAATTTGAGGATGTTATAATCCGGCGGAGGTGATAGTCTAGCAGCAGAAGCAACATAGGAATACCCTTGAATAATGATTAGAAAGTCGCATCTATATAGGCCGTTCAGAACAACCAACGAATGTGTAGTAGAGCAGAGGTCTGCACAGGGAATGCAAGCTACGTAGACAGAACAAATTAAGAAGTAAATATAAAGGAAACAGAGACTTTCAAAACTGTAAGTTGTTGGCCAAGAATAAACCAAGAATGGACTGTGCGGAAACTGTGGAAATCTGAAAACGGAAGGTGAAGGACCACAGTCCAACCCGGATCCTCGTCCTAGTTGTGGACTTGATCGCGGATCACAACGGTTGCACCTCCAAGGATTAATACTCGTTGCTAATAGCAAACTTTAGTGGCTTAATCCCAATTGCTAATAGCAAATGCTTAAGGTGATTACTATTAGCAATGAGGATTAACCTAAGATTATCTATTCAATACACCAGGATTACTGTCAACCTCGGGCGGGGGCTTAATGATTCGCAAGGATTATTTAGGATTATCGACATGGAGGATTATGAGACCGTAGGATTATAAGGATTATTGACTACGAGGATTATGAGACGGCAGGATTATTGAGGATTAAAAACTAGTAGGATTATGGGGTCGTTGTACAGGATTACATTGGGGATTATTCCTACCGCAAGGATTACGAAACGGCGACGTTATCGACGGATCAGAGTGTCGGCTATCGAAGCGGCTATGTGGCTTCTCCAGGTGATTGATTGTTTGTTAGAAATTTGGGGGACCGGCCGTGTAATGCTACCTACCTACCTACCTACACTGTGAAATGGGATTATACTGGGATTATATATGATTAATCGGCGACGAGGATTATGGCGGTCCGGATGCACTTTTATTCCCGCCCCGCAAACATTTGACCCCGCCCCGCAAATTTGCCTTATTTGGTGTCCCCGCGCGCGAATTTGGAAGTTTGATCCCCGTAACATGTTTTGCGCGGACGGCATGTTCCGCCCCGCGCGATTTTGGCCCCGCGCGCGCGAAAATCCGAACTTCGGCGCGCGTGCGCAAAACTTTCTTTGGTGATCCCCCCACAAAAAATCAACTTCATATGCCAAGGGTCTGAGATTAAATTCGATATAAGTAAGGTACGTGAATAAGGACGTGTAAATGGTATTCATTGTCGTTCGGGTCCAGTGGGGCTTGGGCTTGTGGTTGATTTTGTCTCTAAATTGACATGACGCTTTCAATCAGTTTGTAAGTATTCTATGGGACTCAGGCACACCTTCGACCTTCAGAACTCCATTTAGAACTAGTATTCCACTCCATCAATGAATGGTATCACAGGAAGGCACTAAACGATGCCAGATGGTCGTGTTGAAAATGTAATGTGCACGTAGTAACGGAGTGCACGGATTTGACCGTAACGTGAAGACTCAAGGGCTGATCGGGGAAGCCGATGTGGATCCCGAGAGCCACATAATGGCGTCGCTGTTGAACTACGTGACCGTATAACTTTATTGATCAATCCTGTCATTCATCCACTCCTGTGTCACCCTTGGCCTCCTCCCTTTTCACTCACTCCCTCCTGCTACATGTCCCATTTATTACCCACTCTCATCATTTATTGGACTTTAGTAACTACGCAATTGATGCTCTCTGTCCATAAATCATCTGTCTGTCAGTGAACCTGACCTTCCTCTCATACCATTAGTGTTGTCCTGGATCAGGCTCATGAAGTCCGACCCAAGTCCAGGCTTACAGGTCCGAACCGTCCGACCCAGGTCCGACTCGAGGCGGGCTTGAGTCAGGTTCCGAGTTGGCTGAGAATTTTTCAACCCCGTGACCCGGGCCTCTCTGGTGTTCACTGTTATGATTGCTCAAATTATCGGTTCAAATTTGCTTTTCAGGGAACCAGATAGATGATTAGGGGTTTTTACTCACAAAACCCAGCTGGCTGCTAATACTAGTTCTATCTTGAGGTGGTATGAACGACTCCGCACCTTTGATGGAGTTGAAATACCAGTTCAAAAGGGAGTTCTGAAGGTCGAAGATATGCTCCGAGTCTAATAGGACACTTTCAAACTGATTGAAAACCTCATGTCAGTCAAGAGAAAAAATCAACCAGGCCGGGGCTTAAGCCCAAGCCCAACTGACCCGAATAAAACTAAATACCATTCACACACTCTTAATCACGTACCTTACCCCGACTTTAATCTCAGACCTTTGCTCATCACGTTAATTTTTGCGGGGGACCGTCAAAGAAAATTTGCGCACGCGCGCGGAAGTTCGGATTTTCGCGCGCGCGGGGCCAAAATCGCGCGGGGCGGAACATGCCGTCCGCGCAAAACATGTTACGGGGATCAAACTTCCAAATTCGCGTGCGGGGATACCAAATAAGGCAAATTTGCGGGGCGGGGTCAAAAGTTTGCGGGGCGGGAATAAATGTGCATCGGGACCGCCATAGAGGATTATCGTCTGAACAGGATCAAGTACTACCAATAAACAGAATTTCACTGTGAATGAAGGCATGAAAAACGCACCAAGAGGATCTACGTAGCGTTGGGCTATAAAGGTAGGTCTACCAAAAGGTCAATCAGAAGTCAATCAGATTGCGTATCGATGTTGGCGCACCTGCCACCGAGCTTTGTCATATACAACGTATCGCGGACACAGAAAAGATGGAGAGCGAAAGATAGACTCGCGACCAGTCGGTTTTAGTCAGCGACTTGATCACGAGACAAGCAAGGGATCAACTTCCTAAAACGACTGGGATCTTTGGTCAGCATTTTGGCGGGACCCGCCAAACCAGTGTTGGGACTTCACAAAATGAGACCCTCAGACCTTGAAAAAAAGTGTCCAAATTGTCATAGAGAAAGATGAATGGTTTTGAATTCTGAATCAAACGGGCCCAACTTGTTTTTTGGGACATATGGTGAAGGTCGTCCTCGTCGTCTGCGCGCGGACCAGTTGACGATGAGCACAACCTTCACCCAAAGTCGAAAAACAAGTTTGTCTCATTCGACTTAGAATTGAAAAATATTCGACTTTCCCTATATGACTTTTGACACTTTTTCCAAGGTTTTATGACTGAAAAAACGCTCAAGTCCCAACACTCAAATGGCTGGTCCACCCAAAACCGCAACCAATTGTCCCAGCCGCTTCGCCAACCGTGATAAGCGCAGCCACGTGATGGCGAACGCGGCTGGTCACGAGCCTAAGCGAAAGAGTCCACTCGTGGGATGCGCAGTCAGCCTGTAATCGGTGGCAAGGTGATTGGGAGTACCCGTCTCCACAACTGAATTGCAAGGCCATGGCTACTGGAGCGACGCGTAGTCAACTTTCTATCGAGTGGCCAGGATAGATGATGGTGGCAAGAGGAAAGAGACGACGGGACAAAGCGATGTTTAACATTGTTTCCGCCGTCACGTGCTCACGTGATTAAAGCGCTGGCAGGGGACGAAAAATAATTAGACTCAGAAGGAGTGATAGGAGACTGTCCTTTATGCACAATCCTAGCTACACCAAGACTTCTGGGTCCAATTCCCCGCACATTCACTGTAGGGCTGTTCACCGTGACCATGGCCACGGCTCCACGGCACCCGTGGCACGGGTGCCGTGCCCGTTCCGTGGGGCATTTTCTTTGGAAGTCAACGGCACGGCCACGGCACGGGCTTTCGCCTCCACGGCGGTGGTGGCCATGCAACGGCTTTTTCTTCTGCCATTAGAATGGGATTCTCCTAGACACTGTGCAGCTTGACACGTCCCTGTAGGCTTACTTGACGCCTCCTCGCAGTCTTATAGCATTTTACTTTTACAAAATCCAAAAATTCAATCAACGATTTGGGCAATAGCCGAGAATGATGGCGGAGTTCCATCCTTCTCCCCTTCCATAATTCGTCGCACCACAGGTATTAGAGCCCTCTTCTAGCATTTTTAGAATACCAGATGGGGGTCATTCGGCTTTGTAATGGTATTAATGGCCATATGGATGAAAATTATTTATCGATTGGTTCCAACATCAACTTCTGAGAATAAGCTACAACTATTCCTGGTGCATCAGGCTCTGCTGTTGCGACAGAACACAACATTTTTTCGGGCGGCCGCAACACAGTTTCGCTTAGATGTGCAAGTTCGAAGTCAGAGACTTTGGATGCTGGTCAAGCTGCATCTCTGCCTGGACTTCAAGAGATTCGGAGTTAGTTACAAATGTTGTAACTGGCCCTGACAATTTTTTTTCCTGCCATGCCAACCCGTGTGCTGTTTACGGCCGTGCTGTGGACCGTGCCGTCCTGTCCAAGGTTTCAAACTTCATTCCACGAGCCATGCTCCATACGGTCGTGCCGTGTAAAACCCGTGAATCCCACGGCTGTGGCTGTAACGGCATGGCGAACAGCCCCACATTCACTAGCGCATTAGTGATGTCTGTGGCTTGGCTTAAAGCCATGAAGCAAAGCAAAGCCAAGCCAAGTCAAACTGGTGGCTTGGGGTCCGGGAAGCAATGGCTTTGACTTTGTGGTACAATTATGATAAGGAGCAATGTTTTGATGTTCATGAGACCATTCATGTGGTTTTTTAGAAGACAGGGAATGCAGGAAACCTCACACATATTCAACTGGTAGATCGAGCACTTACTAATCAGTTCCATGCCAGGTTGAATTTATGGTTCTCGGGCATCAGGACAGCCTGATTGTGCCTGTACACAAGTTGAAATCAATATCTTCAGCCTCTCTTTTTTTTTTTTTTGGCACTACGATAGGGCCTCCGGGCAATTAACAATCGGTTAACCCCCGGCAGCCTCGTAAGGACGGGAGGACTAAGCCTCCCAGTAAAATAATTTTCCACCCATGAGGAAATGCTATAGGAAATGCTATTTACGCACGCCGCATGCGGCAGTGTGGGGCTCATCACCATACTTATCCGACCCCTACGGGAGGTGTCGGGGATCTCCGTGATCCCAAAGGTGCAATACCCACTAAAACCTCAGCTTCGTTCAGCCAGTTGTCTGGCAGATTTTTCTCATCATTGAGTGTGCCTTTCCAGGTTTCCAGAACGAGAGAGGGCGGCAGGGAATACTGCTTCCCAAATTTAAGCTCGTTTGTTAGATTTTTGTCAATTTCTAGGCGTTCATTTATCGTATGTACCCATCTATTATATATTTCGTTCTCGGTTGGTGGTTCACCGTCGCGTCCTATGACGCATTCACACCGGAGTTTCCATATCAAGTACAGAGACTCGGTTATCAAGATGCGGTACAACCGTGCCGTTGATCCTTCGGGTCTTTTTGTCTCAGGGGCCTCAAAAATAGCTAGGCAGCAGCCAAGGATAATCCCCATCGACAGAGTCGGCCAGTCTGGATGCTTTTTCACAGGGAGGATAACAAAATAATCCATGCCAAGACATTCGAAAAATATGGATAAAATATTTACAATACCTTTCAGATGTCTGTCGCTCAAATAATGCACAATGCATTGAGAAGAGGCAGAAGGTATTCAAGATATATGCTGATCTAAGCATATCTTTCGAATACCTTCCGCATGTTTGAGGCCACAAACATCCGAAAGTTATTGTAAATATTTTCTCCATGTCTTTTCAATGTTTTGGCATAGGTTATCTAGTTATCCTCCTGGTGTTTGGACCACAGGTCTTTAGCCAGTTTCCAAATTTGATCTTGGCCTGGGTGTCTGCATTTTAGAAGTATGTGTTCGAGATCCTCTTCTTCGTCGCAATAATGGCATGTTACTCTGTCCTCACATTCCGGAATATTCTTCCAATATTTTCCGATCCGATTTGCACCGTGCATTGATTTCCACAAAAAGGTTATTACTTGCCTGGTTACATCCTTGCTTCTCAGGGACTTCCATATTGTGGCCGGGGTGGGTACATTCGAATATTTCAGCTTTATCTTCAGCCTCTCAATAAATATAAAGATGCTTGAGTTGTTTTACAGATGAATAGGACCAATTTTCTAACCTTTTCCAACCTCCAAAACCGTGGGAATGTTTTGATCTACAGCCATGGCTTGGGCCAAAGCCATGAAAAGCAAGCCATGTTCAAATTTCTCCAGCCAAAGCCACATGAAGCCAAGCCAAAGCCAGGGTTTGAGAGCCAAGCCAAGCCAAAGACATCACTAAATACTAAGTGCATGCACCCACATTCAGCCTGAGCATCACATGAACTAGCACTTTATGGTGTGTTTTGGTCTATCCCAGGCCCGAACCTGTTTCGCGTTGTGCGCAGCTGTATTCTGTACAGACACGGATCAGCATAGACACCCATTTTTCTGGGTCATCCGCAAATTTGAGTAACTTTTTCTGCGTTGCTACACTCTGCTTTCATTTCTTGGTCTTGACCACTGCTTCAATTCTTCTGTTCAGTTCTTGGCAACTTGTTGTCATCAACCCGCCAGGTTTTGAATCCTTCCGCCGCTTGGAACGTCTCGGTGTATTAGATCTAGAGTATCTAGATCGAAAGTGTGGCTCTACCGCACATCTCTGCTCCCCATTGCGTGAAGTTTACTCATTCTTGTCATCTTCTTTGTTTGATATATCAAAACATTTACCACAGAAATGTCGTCTTCTCTCATTCCTGCCAGTTAGTGCATTCAACTCCTGGCTAGGCTTCTCTCTCTCATCCCTATAAGTATTATTTTTCTATGCTGTTTCGGGTTGTAGTGCAACTCGCGGGCAGAGCCTTCTCTTCATTTGCAACAATATGTACTCGGATACCTTATGTAAAAGATCCCTGCTTCCCGGTTTTTTTTTTTTGCACATCTCTACCTTCGCTGTCTGATGTTCGTAATTAATTACTGCTCGATGTAAAATCTGAACTCGGAAAATGAGCACACCTCTCCTCATCTGCCAGTGCAGGGAATCGGATACGGATATCCTGCATCTGATATCCGGATGCATTCTTCGCTTCTTGTCGCATTCACATCGGCGAGGTGCGATTGACCTCCTTTGAGGATCGTGTGACAGGCTGAGCGGAGAATAAAATGATTTAGGATGCGAACTTCCGACAGATATGATCACCTAAGATCTGCAACAGTCGTGCGGATAAAAACCTATAAGATTAGAAGGTATGACCCGACCCCGAGTTGGACGGGAGTCTTCCGTTTTCATTCTAAGTTGACGAGTCAACAAACCTGCATGGACGAGGTCCTCACCATCAGGTCGAAGGTTGCATTGAGAAAGAATATGAGAACTGTTGCCTAGAGGAAGGGTGGTCTCAGTTAAATGACATAGGGAAACAAAGAATAAGAATAAGGATGCCACGGAAAGTTGGTTGAAGGAGGAGTGCCGGTGCGCACGACCTAGAGGAGAATAAAAAGCAAAATAGCACCGGTCTGAGTCCATGCGGATCTCGCAGGAAAGACACGAAGAATGCAGACGCGGCCCTCCATTACCGGGTAGATGGAAGGGAGGGTTGAGCGGGTGTGTAATGCTAAAGAAGAATTCACCAGTTAAGAAAGCTTGGAACTACGTACCTCAGGCAAAAACCATGAAGGAAAGTCAAAAAAAAGGAATGGTCACCCTGTAATGTCCCGAACCTGGGTCGAACGGGGATCTTCCGCTTTCATACTTGTAGCGGCCCCAGCACGGACAGAAGAGGTCCCCCCATCCGGTTATGTGAAGGTTGGATTGAGGAATAATTAGAGAGGTGTTATTCTAGAGGAGGTTCAAGGCGACGTGAGGGCTCACCAGAAAAGAGGAAGCATGTGCGCAAAGACTTCTGGAGGCATCGAAGGATGCCAGTCAATCCTCGGAAAGAAGAGATTACAAACACAAGTCCGGATGGAGGAGAGCAAAAAATTGCCTGGAAAAATTAGCGACCCGACCCAGAGTCGAATTGGATCTTCTGCGCTAAATGAAACAAGAAATGCATTTGCGGCCTTCCGTTATTGGATTTCTGGAAGGTAAGGTTGACTTTGACTGTGTCAGACTGTGGGGTATGAAAGAGGCGCGATTAAGTCCAGACGAGGAGAGCGGATCCTAGGATTTATGTTGTCGGAGTTTTCAGCAAGGCCTTGACGGGAGAGAAACCCGAGGTGGCCCAGAAGAGAAAGCTGCCAGGTTGCGTACTGGCCGAGTTGCGTTACGTCGCGGGCGAGTTTCAAGCTAGGATTTCAGTGCGGAGATATCAAAGGAGTACGCGAGGCCCGAGGCAAGTATTTGGTGTCAACTTATCTGAGGAATTTAAGAGACGAGGATTTGGGGGCAGCAGACAGACAGAGTCTCAGTAAGGTGCGCGAGATGAGAGTTGGGGACAAGGAACCTGCATGGCTGTGATGGCCGGCGGTTCGATCCCGGGCAATAGTTTGACATTCTGCGGTGATCGAAGTATGAGAGATCCGCAGAATAGGGTTTGCGGATGAGCGCCGTCGTCGATCGAATATATCCCTGTCCCATACCACCACGACGTCGACTCGCCACACACTCTTTCCACACAATCTTTTGATTTTTATCAGCTACTCTACTCAGTCTACATTACATGGCCACCACCCCGACGTCGGGACAAGGAACCTGCATGGCTGTGATGGCCGGCGGTTCGATCCGGGGCAATAGTTGATTGATTAGAGCACCACGCTTTGAAAAAAGTGATATCATCAAATTTGATGTGATGCTCGGCATCGCGCCGAGAACCTTGTCGAGGAGAACTCCACTGTTCTGAGGGGAAATTAGGTTAATTCCACTTATAAATGAATGTGAAAAAGAATGTGGAATGTAACCAGTACTCATACACTGCTACTCGAACCAAATTCAGTCAAAGACAGTTGAAACTTGAAAGCCCGGGAAAAGGTTTTGCAACACCCTTGCTCGATTTTTCTGCTCCTTCATGAGGGTCGGAAGGAGGCATTCAGATACTGTACTGTCAAGCATATGAGATCTCTGAAGTCGATTTTTCTTCCGAATTTTCTGATGGGACTCGCAATTCAAATCAAAACTATCGTGATTTCTGTGTTGATTGTATTGAATGATAAAGCTTCAAGACACATTATCTTGTTGTTGTTAAGTCATATGCATTTCATACCTCCTAACATACCCACTCAAATATTGGCACTCTTGTAGTCCTCAGGGTTGCCACAGCGGGTCTCAAGGCGCTGTCGAACCATCAACCTACAAGTTGATCTCAGGGGCATGTCGAGCCAACTCTTTTTGGACTACAGCCTCAGTACAGGCTATAGAGTCAACGACGGAAGCTACAACAAAATCTATGTCCTCAGAATCCGTAAACCTGATTTTACCGGGTCGTTTTCGTCGTCCACACCTTTCTCTGGTGTGCCCGGGCATCTCGGACATCTCGAAATTAATGGATGGGCCCAATATCTACGGCCCGGGTATCTCCAGGGCATTGTGGGGCCTCTTTTAAACTGAATTGGAGTGGCTGACTCGCCAATGGTCTCTACAATTAGACATTCGCCTCCATTATACTCGATAAAATCAGAAAAATAGCAGCCATGCAATATTCCTGTCACAGGGGGTCGCTGGAGGCAAAATCAATGTAGTATATAATACTTGAAAGCTTCAGGCACTTAAAATGCGCAAGGTAGCACAACCACGCAGAACGCGTCCGTTTCAATCCTATATGTTCGTTTAACAGGTGAGGCGGCCATCACTCGGCAGCTGATAGCATCATTTGTTTCAAAGCGTGGTGTGTGTGACATTCTCATTGCATTCTCATCATGGGTCTGACTCTCAGGCTCTTGAATTGAATTTAAGATTATTATTTTTTCCTCTGCCAGCATTTTAATCACGTGAGCACGTGACGGCGGCAAAACATTCCTTTGTCCTTGCTTTGTCCTGTCGTCTCTTTCTTCCTACCACCATCTACCCTCGCCACTTGATAGCGAGCTGACTGCGCGTCGCTCCAGCAGCCATCAGTGCTCTCTTACCGCCGCCTCGCCGCCTCGCCATTCACAGATATTCCCTTTTACAATCACCTTGCCACCGATGACAAGCTAACTGCGCGTCGCACGAGTGGACTCTTTCTTAATATTTACTGTGTCCGCGATACGTTGCATATGACCAAGCTCGGTGGCTGGTGCGCCAACACCGACACGCGATCTGATTGACCTCTGATTGACCTCTTTTTAGATCTATATTTATCGCCTAACACTACGTAGATCCTCTTGGTGCGTCTTCCATGCCTTAATTCACAGTGAAATTCTGTTTATTGCTAGTACTTGATCCTGTTCAGACGATAATCCTCGTCGCCGATTAATCGTACATAATCCCATTTTATGGCGAAATTTCTCGCAGACAATCGATCGCCTGGAGAAGCCGCATAGCCACTTCGATAGCCAACAGTCTGATCCGTCGATAACGCCGCTGGTTTGTAATCCTTGCGATAGAATAATCCTCAATGTACTCCTGATCATTGTACGCCCCGATAATCCTACTAGTTTTTAATCCTCAATAATCCTGCAGTCTCATAATACTCGTAGTAAATAATCCTAGTGTGGTCTCTGAGCCGGGTCTTATAATCCTCATAGTTGGAAATCTTAAATAATCCTTGCAAGTCGTTAATCCCCCACCCGAGGTCAAGAGTAATCCTGCTGCATTGAATAGATAATCCAAGCTTAATCCTCATTGCTAATAGTAATCACCTTAAGTATTTGCTATTAGCAAATGGGATTAAGCCACTAAAGTTTGCTATTAGCAATGAGTATTAATCGCCATCACTGATATCACTGCGGATCACGGGAGATGTAGCTACAAAGAGAGGATGAATTGTGGGCCCAAAATAAGGGGTTCACACATCTGGGTAGGAGAATCATTCGCCACTTGGATGATCTGGTTTGCAAGCGCTTGGTTGGTTTGAGCAGTGATTGTTGTCGCGGGTTTTTTCCAACCTTCTGCCACAGGCA
The DNA here is from genome assembly GCA_029289565.1 of Mycena galericulata. Taxonomy (NCBI): domain Eukaryota; kingdom Fungi; phylum Basidiomycota; class Agaricomycetes; order Agaricales; family Mycenaceae; genus Mycena; species Mycena galericulata. Next base: position 100,428 of record JARKIA010000354.1, read on the forward strand.
ACCGCTCTTCCCTGAAAAAAATCTGCACGAATCTAACGAATGTCAGAATGCGTGTCAGAGTACAGATTGACCCACACCCTCACTCCTTCTTTGCCACACCAGTGAGAGGGTCACCCATGACACTCAAATACACTGCGCTCTCTCCGCTACGAAGGATGAGCTCCTTGGGAGTGCTCGTAACGTTCGGGTTGTTGGCAAGCGAGTCGGCCAGCCTGGCGTGCATGACCTGGCCGGCAGACGTAACGTTGTAATAGTCCACACCCGGATTGGCGTCAGCGAGCACCGTGAAAAGTGTTTCGTTGAAGTGCAGGTTGTCCCCCAACGCGGCGTCACCGCGCGAGATGGATGCATCGTGCTCCAGAAGGCCGTGTCTGGTTTGGTTCAATGCTCGTCAGCATTTCCGCCAAACATCGGCCTGATCAGACCAGTATGCACTCACAGTTTAAGCGCGTCCAGAGTCAAACTGACGTCCTCATTACCCGACAGAAGACCGAACTTGGCAAACGGCAAAATTGTGTCGGCGTTGATGTTGAAAGCGTCTAGGGACCGTAATTATTAGACCTGATGCTGTGGCGTGCTTTTCGTCGTACCTGATGCAGCATTCAAGATCATGGGAATCGAGATATTTTTTCCGGTGCGGGGAAGGTAACCGTGGTTCGCGAGACTGTCCAAAAGTGCGTCAGAAGAAGCCTCCAGAACAGTGTGGCAATATACGTGTTGAGTCCTGGGCAAGGCGATCGAACGTCGGTGGCCGTGGGCTCGATCCAATCATGGTTCCCCCCAGGATCTAAGGGAGCTAGGGAAGGGGATAATGCGTCCGTCGTTGTGACGGCTGCGACGACAAGAAATAGCGTGATTGTCTTCATTGCGGTAGGTTAACCCTGGGATGGGATGTCATGAATTTACGACTTGATGCAATCCATGACTCTTGCTTTTTAACGACCATTCCCTAAGCTATGCCACATCTCCCTTTGCGGGAACCCGAGCATGGTTTGAAATGAAACAAGGTTTCACGTGCAGCGACAAAGCCTTCACGTGCAGCGGCAAATCAGGTTTATCATCACAGATGCCGTGGAGATTCAACATGACGAACATACATTGATGGGGATGGTTCTCAGGGTGGAGAGATAGGCCTGAGATGTTTTCAAAAAAACAAAGTGAAAAACAAGATCGGCATCGAACGCGCCCTGCTCCACTCATCTCGACATACGAAAGTTATGCTACCATTCGCGTTTTCAATTTCTACATCTCAGCAGAGAGCCAGTACTTCCGACCATCCCCATGCAGGAATTCCTCCCCACTGTTCAGCGTTTGCGCATTTTTTTCGGCGCGCAAGTTACTAGCTGAATCACTGTCGGAGCAGCGATTGATCTTGGCCGTTTATCCGACTTCCAACGGCCTTTTCCTTATACTGCCTTGCTGTCAGCCGTTGCCGTCGTGCGTGATCTCTATATTTCTGACCAATATCCCGATATTCGGGACCTGATTCTCTGACCAAGATTCAATACTGTGCGTGATCTCTAGTAAGGTGGCGGCGATTCTGCGCACCGGCAAATTCAGTGTTGCCCTTGACAGAGTCAAGCAATGTTTGCATTCCAAGTAGGGGACCCAAAGCCACTTGAACTGATGTACAGTCAAAGCTGTCTTAACCCATACCCATTGGTGGAAGTTCCAGGGTACTGTACCATTTCAACCAAGTCTTCAGGTGACGTGTGATGCGGCCCTCTGAACTGAAGACTTTTGGTCGTCGTGACAGTGACATTGAAATTTCTCGGCCCAAATAGGCTTAAAAAATCTTGCCGGAATCTGCTGGCCTTCCATTTAAGGCAATTATTGATCGTATTAGTCAGAATGAAGACCTGATAAACTCAAGACCTTAGGTGACGCGTGGGGCTGAAGACTTGGTCGAAATAGTACAGTATGGGTTATTACAGCGTATGACTTAGCACAGCGTGGGAAACATTTCGGCAATACCCGAATCCGATCTGAATACAAGTTCCAAGGTGCAAAATATGTGTTCTTCGCCTCAAAATACGTGGATCGTGTCGGAAGTGTTGGTTTTAGCCTTTGAATTGAGCTCCCAGCTGCAATGTTGCTAAAACTTGGCCCATCAAAAACTCAGTCACTGCCATTTGGACATGCCATTCCCATCCGAAACAGGCTCAAATTGGGTTGAGATAACTTTTGGCTCTGTTTAAATGGTCCTTCTCTCATTTTTGACCAATTCTACTCTCCAAATACTCAGGGAAACCCCCCCAGATTCCCGGAAATGTATGGGGTTTTGCCCTCAAAAATGTATGGATTATGGGGTTTCACAGAGTTATGGGATTTAATTGAGAACCACCTTGGTGGATAGCCAAAACCTATGGGGTATTACAGATTATGGGTTATGAGAGCTATGGGTTAAGACAGCTTTGACTGTATATTCGAGAAGTTTGGTGAGGAATAGAAATGTTCACAATAGTTTAGTGAGTCTTGGAGAAGCGGTTGAGGCTATGACCCCGGTCAATGCTAACACTGGGCGAATTCGCCCAATCCAATTCGGCTTACATTAGGGACGGGCATCAGCCGGTCAGAAAGCAGCGGTTTCTACAGGGATTGCGAGCCTCAGAACGTGCAAGAGCGACATGTATGCTGGCACTAAGAAAGATATTCTTAGCTTTCACTCTATGAAGCCTATTCTGGGCTGTGAGCCTCAGAACGTGCGAGAGCGACATGCGCGCTGGCACTAGTGTTGCCGGGGTTGGGTTCAGAACCGAACCCGGACCGAACCTGAATTGGGGTTCGGACAGCCATCAAGAACCGGACCGAACCTCAGGTCCAGTTCGGGGTTCGCATTTTTTGAAATTTCCCCAAACCTGAACGAACCTGACCGGACCCGCTGGAAAATTAGGTGTGTGTTAGTGATTTTACAAGATTATTCAACTATAACATCACTCAAACTGCAGCTTACAGTGATCTAGAATAGGCAGAAGCATTCCATCTCCCTCGGAACACTCAAAATTATGTCCATCCTCTGAGTTCAGAGGTCCAGTGAGGCCATTGAAAAATATCGTTTATTCCTTTGGATGTACCTGCACACTGCTGAGCCCCAAACAGTGATTTGGGTGTCATAAAACTCATTCTTGTGCCCTAGAGTGGATAAATATGTCGTAAAGTTCACATTTTGTGCGTGAGAATTTTTTTCAGGTTCGAACCTGTTCTGAACCCCAAATGAACCGAACCCATGTCCGGTCTGGAGTTCAAGGGATTTGGGAGAACCGGACCCCAGGTCCGGTTCGGGGTTCGGATTTTTTGGTAAAAAGCCGAACCTGACCGGACATCGGCAACACTAGCTGGCACTAAGAAAGATATTCTTAGTCGTCACTCTATGAAGCCTATTCTTGGCTGTGTCCGTACCTCACTCCGCCGATGAATCACAATTTTTCGAATCCCGATACACGCTTAGCGGAGGACCCCGGTTAAAGCCAGTTTATCCCTTCCGAAGCTAAGCCCGAAAATTTTCGGATTGGCCAATTTTTGTCCCATCTCGATTTTGGCTGGATTCGGTGGTTTTTTCTCCGCGTCAACCTAGCCAAGGATATGCGCCCAACAAGAAAGGGCAATTTTCTGCTCGCATGACCGCGAAAATTGCGATTTTTGTTCCGGGCAACCATTCTCACCGTCTTCGTCCAGAGTCTCGGGCCTAGGTTTGAGGCCCAAAATCCTAAATTTTGTCCGGACCTGGCCTCAAAATCAGGGCCCAGCCAAAGAAAAAGCTCGGCTTCCTCCCAACTTACGAGTCCATGATACGGGGCCCCACGCCCCTGCCCGCTGTCACAGCTGTACCACCTGCAAGTTGCAGTCCCTCCCCACCGTTTGACCTGGGGACTTGGTTATAAACCTGCAAAAGCAGGCAACCTTTTTTTGCTCGTCTTTCCGTCCTTCGCTCTGGGACGTTGTTTCTTCTCACCGCTGCGCTATCTGGCTTTTTATTTTGTGCGGTCTAGGGGCGGCATATCACCCCGGCTTTTTCTAATCTTCAGGATTTGAAAATATCTTCTGCGTTCATGTACGCTGGTCTGCGGTGCTGTATGTCACATCCGCTCCATACTCAATGATACCGCGCTTATCCTTGAGATCCCCTTCAAAACCTCGCAATCCTATTCTTGCCACCCGCGGCTGAAATACGACCCGATTGCATCCTGGTACACTCCTGCCCACCATACGGACGCTGATATTGATTGTAGGACCCCCGTTCGACTCGGCGTCGGGTCTTTGAGCGGGCGGGGATATGTTTTTTTTTTCAGGCTGGGATTCTTTCGTTCTTCTTACATCGCGCGATGCGCGGACTGACGAATTCGAAGGACGAGGAGTTTGTTATCGGACTTGCGAAGGTAATTCAATTCCAAGAGCGCTGGTATCACCGTGTCCATTTTATTTCGGGTACTATCGGAAGGAAAGAAAGTAGGATGCCGGCTACGTTAAGAAATGACGCTACCGAAAAATCCAATGAACATGTAGCAAGACCGTTGACGAGGGAAATTTTGAACGTACCGCTCGATGAAGTTGCTCTCACTCATATGCTCGTCTCCCGAGCTGCAACGATTGAGATATGTGTTGGCATTAGTGCCGGAACGAGCAACCCGGCATCATGGCCGAGGCATGCCCGAGGTAACAAGTCATAACGAGTCGTATCGAGTCAGTAAGAGTCACGAAGGAGAACACGGAAGAATAGTATGGAACATTCTAGTTACATTGGACATTTTAGTATATAAGTCGCTACAGATTCTATGTAAAGCTCAAGCGTTTGCAGAGCTCAGCCAACCGTTTTATAATTTATTCTTGGACTCTTACACCAAATCTCGTCTGATTCCTTAAGAAACTACAACAATACGCACTTTATCTGACGCGAAAGATGCTTCAAGGTTGGCAAGCAAAACTTCCAGAAAGGGAGTGAAAATCAATTCGCAAGCACACAACACCACTTTCAGATGAAAAAAGAGAAGCGAGAGAAATCCTAAGTGCAAGGCTCCGACAACACACACACGATACACGCATGCGAAAGCGGGTTTCTGAGAAATAAACGGTGTCAAAGGATTCTTCCATAACAAGGTGCAAGGTTCAAGTGATGAAAAAGAAAGACGAATCAAACCTGAGATCCTTTCAGAGGTCAGGAACAGCGGGTGGTAGCGCCTCGCTGGGATGAGAATGACAAGTGGTCGCAGAAACGCGCGTAAGGAAAGGAGAGAAAGGAACACAGAAAGAAATCACAAGCCGCGGCCTCCCTCCGAAACGCACGAATCCCTTGGTGCGAAAGCAGAAACGCCCCAGTCAACAAGCAGTGGGAGGGATAGGGAGACAAACGGACAGAAGGAACCCGCCGTTCCGAGGACGCCACGGCTGAACCCGGTGTACACGCAATACTTAGCATCGCCGACGATTCGGCAGCTCCAGTGGCGGATTTCATCTCCCGCAAAGGTTAGCGTAGTCGCTAGCCGCGCACGCAAGATCGGAAGTATGTCTCTCCCGACGCGCACCACCCCGTCACCAAGAACCGCAACGCTCCACGCCCCATCAATGGCACTGCGTGCGGGCTACATACACGTCGGCAGCACCGCAGCGAGCCCGGGACGTCAGTTTTCAACGTGTGATACACTGCCGAGCATACGTCGTCGGCGTCCCGGCGCGCAACCCCACAGCGTGCGTGTTCGTCTGTCGTCTCGTTACGCTGCGGAACAATCTGAGCGCCAAAGCGTCTGTGCACGACGGACGGCGAGCGCAGTGGACACCTCCGCGTCGCCTCTGTGCACTCTCGCTCATCAGAACACATCGCTCACCACCGGTACCACAGACTGCTTCCAGGACGACGCCGCCGGAGGAGCAGCGCCGCATGTCAAAGGACTATCCGCATGAACGCCACCTGTGTACGGGACCTAGATAGAAGGAGAGAGCGTCAGAGATACGAAAAGAAGAGCGGGTAGAACAGGGCGCAACAGTGCGACTCGGAGGAAGAGGAGGTGAGAGCGGAGAAGGAGATGCGGCGCAGTTAGGAAAGGGGAGCAGGTCGAATATGAATGATAAAGATGTGAGCGCAGGAAGTAGCGAGAAGACGTACCAAAATGAGTGCGAGTGCTGGCAGACGACGTGCTTGTCCGCGGACGATGACAGCGGCACTACGGTAGGATTGGAGAGATGTGTGCGCCCACGACGCACACATCATCGGTCCGGGGCGTAGAGGAAGATTGCCATCGATAGTCTTGGGCAAGAGGAGCAGCGTCGAATCCGGTAATCACTAGCAGTCTAGCACGGTTGGTACCAGGAGATGTGAAGGGGAAAATGGGTCGAATGGGAGCGGATTACACACCAGCATGGCCAGGCATGCATGGAATCGAAATAACGACCAGACGGCAGCGCAATGCGCTCTGCAGCGGAGTGGCGCAAAGATGGCGTTGAGGTGCATGCAGGGAGACTATGTGGCAGCGCTTGGCTGCGTGCTCCGTCGGCCGGCAATCAAACCGGCTTCTGTCCAACTTTCATCTTCTCTGCACGACCGACGCGCGACTCAGGCTACCTCGTTCCTCAATACTGCTATTCTCCCGACAGGCGAGGCCTCAGGAATCTCTCCGAATCCTTGTATTCTTTCGGGAAGGACCTAATCGGCGGATCCACTGGTCTCTCCGAGGTGGCCGTGGCTTCGCTTGGGCTCATCCAATTTCTCACCCGTGTATCTCACTTAAGTCTTCCTCAACTTTGGATTTATACTAACGACTGTACTTATCGGCGCCTGAAAAGGTATCTGAAAGGTGAGAACTCTGCCTCAATGTATTAAGTTCTGGGCGGTTCGACCGCCGGCAGGTCTTAAGTTTTTCTCCGCGCCATCAGCCCGTGCCGGTACGGCATCTCTCACCGCGAATGCTTCAAGTTTCCTTCGATCGGCGGCCTGGCGAATTTTGAAGCCAAGATGGTGTGGGTCTTGGACGGGTTATTCACACACACCGCATAAAGTAAAATATTAACCTAGGTCAATGTGTAAGCTTAGAGTGGATCCTTCAGTTGAACAATTAAATTCCGTAGATAGTCGATGAATTGATTTGGTGCGAAACTGCTACGGAAATAGTGGCAATCAGTGGCTCTTTCGAAAATGAAGAGTTTTTCGCTTTCAGTGAGTTGTGAAAGGACTCCTGAGAGTACATCTTTCAGCGCACATTTACAAAAAGAAAAAAGGCATCATTTTCACGCAGTTGAAAGGTGCATTGAAGTCCTTTGTTTCATGTGTTTCGAAAATTTAAGCCCCATATATGGAAATATATCATAAAAAAAGGAAACAAAGACACTCCAATGCAGTTTTTGACTGTATGAAAATAAAGTCTTTCTTCTTTCTGCAAATGTGCGCTGAAAGGTGCACTTTCAGGAGTCCTTTCACAACTCAATGAGAGTGAAAAACTCTTCATTTTGGAAAGAGCCATTGAATGCGGCCATTTCCGTTGCAGTTCCACACCAAATCAATTCATTGACTATCCACGGAATCTAATTGTTCTACTGAATTATCTACTCTCAGCTTACACATTGACCTAGGTTAATATTTTGCTTTATGCAGTGTGACAGGTGTGTTGGTCATCTTTTTCTACCTCTTTTTGTCCTCATTCGAGGCAGGCTCCCCTTCCCGGTCTTGAGTGCGACCCGGGACCTTTACAATGTGGTTTACGCGTCTTGAACGCGCGCGCAGCGCGTATACGCTCTTTTTGATCTTGAATAATGTACTATATAACCTACATCATCGTCTACTATTGTATATGGTACGCTTTCATTTTGTATCTATGACTCAAGTCCGAGGTGGTGGGGTGCATGCCATGCTGTCCCCGCCTGCGCCTGCGGGCGGAACTTAAACTCAAGTTCCGCCCGCACCTAAGTCCGGATGGCGGTCGAACCACCCATGACTTAAGTTAAGCTCCTTGTATTTCACGTCGAGACACGAGGGAAGCACAATCACGTCACTTTTAATACATGTCCCCCGTCGGTCAGGAAGAAGTTGTGTTCATTCGCGGTGCTTTACTAGGTACCGTAGAAGCCGGGAGATTTTGGCCGCCCTTCCTAGCGAATCAGACCAGAGATTCCGTTTCGATCGATCGATCGATGAACGGACTCACTGCCGCACTGGCAGAATGCTCACTGATGTGATTGCTGCATTTCTGAAGTCAGCCGGTTTCCACACAGAGTACAGAGATATAAATACCAGTCGCGACTTGACAAGGTAGTATCAGCACTACCATCTCAACTTTTAAAGAGAATACATACAATCCAGCAAAAGAACAGTGGCCATGTCCCAGTCTGACGAGGTGAGAGTCTTGTATCCCACCGGTTCTCCGTGACTTAAGCATCTTTAAAGATTGATAACGTCCCTGCAGGCGGACCTGCCGACCTAGACGAGGTTACAGCATTTGCGGAGCAGATCATCGAATATACATCTTACGACAAAGCCTCGGTGAATGCCTGTATATGGGTCGACAACGGTAGGGTCACTGGAAAGCCTGAGCCGAATCCAAAGGATCTTGTTCTGTACCCGAGGTAGGTAGTATGATAATGTAGTAGTACAGGGACACTCACATTTTATCCTCAGCAAGCTGGGACCTAACAAAGGCCGCATTGTGGGTGAGTCATCGGAGCATTATCATCATCTCAACAGCTCTCATCTTCATCTTCAGGACTCGGGGTCAAGAGGCCTAGCGGAATCATTGAAGACTTCGTGCGCATTGACACCGACGATTCCGGCAAGGGCATCCACTTCAACGCGAAATACAGAAAGAATACATCCAACAAACTCGCTGCGGTCATTAAACCTACAATCGACTTGACCCCAGCACGCCGCAACCAGCTGTACTCCGAGTATCTCAAGGCGCTCGAGAACAGGAGTGCGGAGTTCATTTGGACTTGGTGGAGCACTGGCAAGGCTCCGTCCGCCTTGAGTGCTTGAAGTCGTCCGAAAGATTCTGGCGGAAGTGGGCGATCATATTAGTCGGCAGCGAATCTATCCATTTTGTCTATACATGTTCCAGTTCTGCTGGCTCCAACTTGGACTCTGTGATTATATAAGTTCGACACAAATAAGTTGACAGCAGGTATGCGGGATCAGCGCGATTTCGTTGGGTGGCGGCAGCCGTGCGCCCATAAACTTCAATAAAGCCGCTGAGTGGCGTGTTGTGCGCGAGGAGAATGACACTTCAGCGCGGATGCTCTAGTCGCAAGGTCCACTCCCTCTCAAGCTCCATCTTCTCCATTTTCTCCGGCGTCTCGGCCTCGCACTGCACCCACGCCCGAGTGTTCAACCCACACCTTGCCACAACTTCTTCGAATTCCCTCCGCGCACCGGCTCGGACGTCTCTCGGGCTCTGGCGTCTTCTTCGCACGACTTCTCCCGATAATGAGTCGTAAATTGTCAATGGCGAGTTGATCCTTCTGTGACTGTACGGGGCAAAAATCAATGCTGACTCCATGAACTCCACTCCATTTATTGCGCGGTAAGCTGCGTGTCGCACAGCGGTTTCGGGCCTCCGCTAATACAATCCTGTCGACCCACCCAGGTTCAGAGGTGGGTAGCGGATTACGGTGTTCTGCTGGTCGCTTATCTCCCAGACCATGTGGAGAGATTCGTTACCCGCGCACAGATGGCGGTGTGACCTCTTCCCGTGCATCCCAGAAACCCGACGCGTTGACGCAGCCTCGTTCTCAGGACCTCACCTAGGTGTGTTTTTCCAACTGCTGATGACACGCCGCAGACTCCGATGCGCCTGTCAATGTACACGCCCTTCTATTTGACGCCCCTCTCAGGCACGTTGCATCGAAGAAGACTCCCAATGCGTCCCATGCTTCATGCTTAATGACGCTAGTCCGTCCTTGCCGCTGCTTCCTGCTCTGCGCCGCACTGACTTGATTTTTGGAATGCGCAGGCTCCATGCTTCCTTTTCATCGCCTCGAGGTGGATATTAGTCACATCATCGCGGGGCTAGGCGGCGGCATATTTTATTCGAGATCTAATTTTAATCAGAGGTCACTGTATCCCAACGGAAGTGAGTGCACCTAGTTCTATCGTCATAGTGTTTGGCACGCCCTGTCCGAGAATTGGTGCGCAAGGGCTACCGATGAAGCCAACCCACGCATCTCCTGGCCCCGATTCAATAGGACGCCCGGTAATCGCTTGTATGAACGTCCTGTCCAAGATACTCGCCGAGAAATCATTTTGGAAGGAACCCATAAACGCCCTAATGACTGATAGGGTCATTGGCTTCCATCGGATCGCTTGAGTATTTATAAGGCGCTCACGTTCCCTGCCCTTAATGCTACTGGTCGTTGTTTCGAAACTTTGCACTTCTAATATAAGGCCGAAACAGCCCTATGTTTTGGACTCTGCCAACAGATTCCGGGAATAGATAGATAGGAACTGAACTCCAGCAACCTCGGTACTTTCGTCACCGTAAAGGGTGTCAGTTATGTCAAGCATACTTTATTTGATAATGTTCTTCGACGCTTCTGGAAATATTTCTAAACAAGTGTCTCGCAATCCCATGTCGAGAATGCCACACGAGTACGCTGTGAGCGCGCCCTTGATCAAGCGGCGCGAAATTCAAATGGTAAGACTAAGGACTAAAGAAATAAAATTCCATAGGTGATACTACAACGCGGCTGCGCGGTAGTAAAGTGACCTCGGATTTTGAATTTCGTCCGGACGTTTTACAGCTAACGACAGTACCGAAGGCGCGAACAGAAATTTCTATGTACTCTGTATCTCATTGTGCTGCAGAAGCTGTAGATAGCTGTTAGTTTCCTTTTATATCTATGGCTCGAGTATTTAAACGGACTCGTAGTGTACGCACCTCAGCGTTGTTCCTACAACACTGGGGTGAGCTAACTTGTACTAATATTCCTGACCGCGTACTCATGTACTTGTAGTGCTATTGTTTAGGTGAATATTATTTATAGCGTTGTTCCTACAACACTGAGTGATATTGTTTAGTTTCTACCGACATCATTTTTGAGTTAAGGCTTTAGAAATCACGTGAAGGTGCACATGCCCCGCGCGAGGAAGGGAAAGCCAGAGCACCACGCTCGTTTGATGGCCGGTGCTTGCCCGATAGGGCAGTTGGACCTTTGACACCTGCGACGTTAGCGACGGTTAGGGCTGTGCTGACTGTCCCAAGCTCTAAGTGTTAGGGCTCCATGTATTGTAGCCTATACAAAAATGAGGAGGTCCCGGTACTTATATTCCTTTTTAAAGAATTTCCGGCCCGTCACGTGGTCACGTGATCCTTGGCGTCTCGCGTCCGCCACGCGTTCGACGTGCCGGGAACCGTGTCCTGACGTGTTTCGGACTTCCCTGTATGTTTCTAAACAGTATTCAGTCCAAAGAAATGGAAATTCATTCCAGTCTGAGTAAATTCCCTGTAGATAGTGCACAATGAACTCTACTTTGGACCGCTAAAGATGTTGTTAATATGCAGCCCAGTGTTTTTCCTTGGGAAAGCTTCCCAGATCATTTTCAGTAATTTTTCCCGGTCATTTTGCAGTGTATCTCGTCAGATTGGCTTCCCCTAACAATCCTCTACTGTTTTAATGTCTCTCTATTTTCCAACAACAGCGGACACATAATGCGAGCATCCCCCACACCTCGAGGCTAATCGGGCCACCAGAGAGGGAGGGCACAGTGAGCTTGCAAGGCTAGCAGGCCTCAAGGCTTGTATTTATTAATCTGGATAGCATTTTTGCCAAATTTTAAAGTTTGCTGTGGTTGGAGTTGAAGTGTTGACTGGCCCAGAGGCGTCGTTCATGTGTCAAAACAAAGGCTCGCTTCAAGGGCAGTTGAAGGTGGTGTCAGAATTTTCCGTGAAGGGAATGTGCCCGTCGCCTTTGAGGCATTTCCAAAGCAGCACATTTGCAACAAAACTTATTTGAATTGGTAGACGAGGCAGTACAGACTTATTTGAGCACTTTTTTGTATACTCTATGCTCTATGCCTTGAGAAATTATGCTACCCATGAATCCCATTATTTTGGACAAAGAAAGCTGGAGAAAAAGTATGATACAGGATGGAACAAGTTTGTCGCAAAGATTGAACAGCAAATGTTGGGGATTGGCCATCTTCCACCAGCCATTCATCTTGTTTAGAATGAATGTTTCACACGGAAAGAACTAGTCAATAATTGTTCTTGAAGTCACTGGCCCTAACACGTGGGATGAGCGAGCATTCATTGAACATCGTGATTTCTCGTAAGTTTTTTGTTTCTTTGACTGTGAAATTAATGAGAAGTGAGTAGACACTCTTCAAGCGTAGTTACCCAATTACCATCCATCTGGTGTTTTCCGATAGTGTGCCGCGGACAGCAATGTTATGCTTTTAAATAGTTTAGTCTTATCTTATCGCTCATCCAGTGTTTGCCCTAAGGGCCTTAAATTGGGGTGGCCGGCTCCTTAAGGCCTTAATCTCAAGGGCCTTTAAGGCCTTCGATTAAAATTTCCCACGGTATTTGGCACAGCCGAAATATCATAATTATCCTATGTACTCCTCATTACTAAGGCCCTCCGGGCATGTCCTGGCACCTTTGCCAGAACTGGTTCCGTTGAAAAGCCATAAACAAGCAGCAGACACGGACCCGTGGCTCAAGGTTCGCTCGGTCAATGCTCACGTGTCGACCGGCTCACATTGAGCCCAGGATGGCAGGATTTATTTTACGATTATTTTCTTTTCTTTTATCGGATCAAGACGGATGCGAAGATAATTTAAGGGCAATTTATACGCCATAATTATTTATTTTGGGTCGGATCAACCGGGTACACTGATGCAATTCGACTTTCAGACCTGGTTCCTAATTGGTACCAGGAATCTCCTCTGCCAACAACTCCATCGGAATCTCCTCCTCCTTCTCCATCATACGTGCCAACAGTTTCCGAGTATGGGGCTTTGCTGCCCCTCCGGATAGGCCTGGTTTTTCCCCAGCGGAAACATTGCTCCAGCAAGATGGTAGTCAACAGTCACATTGGCAAAAAAATGGAAATTTGCAAATGGTACACGTGAGAATTTAAGGCCTTATTACAGCCCTTTGCGGAACATACGGCGCGGCCGTTTTTTTTTTCCATTTTGGGACATTTTCGATATTTTCGACCATTGCCCTCGTTGCGGGCTTAATTCTGGGTGTATCACTTTCTAAACTATATAGTCGGAACCACACTGTAATTCTGCATTTCTTGTCGTGCTCTTTTTATTTTTGTTCAACCTGTATAAAATGTGGTATAATATCATCACCTTTTCAAGCAGATCTCCTCCTACAAGAGGGGATGTGGATATAATGCTCCAGTCCTTTACTACAGCACACATATGTGTATTTATGAAGTCGTATCGTGGCCATATTTGTTTTTTGCACCCTCTGCTACGTGAACAATGCAGTTGAAAGTGAAAATATTAGTGTCCTCAGAAATTCGATGTTTCTGGATGCTCTCTGTACCAATGGCCTTAAGGATTGTTCTGGGCCCACTACGAGGTCCTTAAAAGGGAATATACGACTCAGATTCACGCTTCATGTCCTCGCGCTAGTACACAATGCACCTCAATTTGCCTAAGGCATCAAACCGTCCCGTATTTTTACGGACAGACGGCCCGTAAAAACGGGTACGTCCCCGTACCGTCGACAGGCTTGATGCAGTCTTTGACGGTACGGGGACGTGACGGGGCAACCCGTAAACGTAACCCCCGTAACAGTCCGTTTACGCGTAAAATACGCTTTAGCAAGTCATCATCCCGAACATCACGATTAGCGACTCGGATCGTACGGATCACCTTGCCGACCGTCGCGGAACCACTGTGGGCCGAGCGCCGGTATGATTGCCACCATATATCAGTGATCCCGCGCCGTCCGATGAAGTTTGCCGGACCCGCCGATAGCTCCGATCTTATTTCAGGACTTGAATCCGACTGATTTTGGTGCGTGCGAGACCGGGAACAGTCTTTACTGGAGCGCAAGGATGACTGGGACCATTTTAGCACCGAGTTAGCCCTGAAATTGTTTGAACCTCCCTTCGGATTGGCAAAAGCCGTAAATACACCGCCATTTGTCCGACACGTGGCGGCCAGCTGCGCACAACATGTGTGCTACATGTCGCTGGAGACTGACTGCCAGCTGCCGGTCAGGTTGCTGCCAGCTTCATTCCCCTATGGCGCCAGCGTGGGGGCCAGGTCTGGCTGGTGGTCAGCTGGCGGGCCGACCTGGCAAGCAGCCGCACCCGCAGCTGTAAGAATTTTGATGCGTCTGAAGGTTTTGCGGTAGAAATATAATTTATTCACAATTTGCTATCTATGGAACAGGATTAAGACATGAGCAATAAACCGAGTGGTCTGTACATAGCGCATACAGGTCCCGCAATGGACGAGGGTGCCTGCCTCGTGGACCGCGCGCATGCGGCTGGGAGGTATACAGGTTGGCGTAAGGAACAACACGACGCGCGAGAGCGAAGGATCAAGTTCCGCATAACCAAAAATTCAGCTCAGATAAGGCATGTATTCTGTATATTGCTCACCTGCTCCATCTACGTTCAGGGCAGCACAGATTTGAGGTGCACCGATAGTTGGCATCGTTGAAGCACAATGGAGGCGGCCCGCATATCGTGGACGAGGAGTAGAGCAAAGGGGCTTCAACGAGTGTGTTGATTGAAGAATTTGAGGCCAAGTAGTCGAGAGAATGAGGTACTCCGTGAAAGAGAATTGAAGTTAAGAACAGCACTTGGAGGCTTGAAGACCAAGCATGAGGAGGACTTGAGGTCCGAGCATGAGGAGGATTTGAGGTCCGAGCATGAGGAAGACTTGAAGACCGGGCTTGAGGAAGGCTTGAGATCGATGTGAACCTGCGCCGGCACGTCTTGCAATGTGATGTATAGCTTGGAAGACATATCGGAAAAGACTAAGCAGACACCAAATTCACCAGTAAAGAGTTCAAGACGTGCGAAGAGGAAGGTAGGGCCGGGCCAGGTGCCGGAATCAACGCGCAGCTTCGTTTGGCACGCGAGCTTGTCGGATCTGTATGTTGCCGTCTTGGGGTCTATTGACAAAGGAAGGAGCATCTGCATTGAAATTTTGAGGTATGCATGTGGTGTGTATCCGTCAGGACAGGAAAGCGGACAGTGACAGTGGAAGTGGAAGAGAGGAAAGAGTTGGTACGCCGACCAACATGCACGTGACGGTAAATGCCATGCCAAACAAACGCACGGACCCTTGGCGACGCCCGCCACAGGTACCCCCATGTCCACATTTAACTCCCACATGGAACCTTGCAACTGGAGGTGAGATTTGACCATCCCTCTAGACTGGCCGGTCTAAACAACGGTCGTTGCAGGCATGTCTGGGTAGTGATGTCCTGGCTTTGGCTTGGCCTGAAAGCCATGGCTTTGGCCCGGCTTGGAGTGGCTTTGGCTCACTGAAATCCTAGGCCAGGCCAAAATAACTGGCCTTGGCTTGGCTTGGCTTGGCTTTGGCCTGAGCCATGGCTTTTCATCAAGTTTATACCTGCATGAGAACGAGGGTGTGAAGTGTGCGGATAAAATTCTGTGAGGTCTAGAGAGGATCTAACCTCATTAATATCTTATTAGACACAACCAAAACGGCTCAGAGACCCTGTAGAATGGATGTTGAAAACTTTGTTTCGTAGGATCTACATCGTTCGCAGACCATTTGAGTGGGAGTCTATGATATTGCACTTCATCACAGCTCTAAATGGTGGAACAATTGATGGAATTACAACTATGGAGTCTAGGCGAATATTTTTGTCAAGATTTTGTTGACCAATGTTACTAAAGTTACCGCACACAGAGGGGAGTCCAGAAGCCTTGGCTTTTTGGCTTGGCTTTGGCCTAAGAGAGGGTCAGGCCAGGCCAAAAGCCATACCAGGCCAAGAATTTGGCTTGGCTTTGGCCTTGGTACCAAAGCCTAAAAGCCATGGCTTTTTGGCCTGAGGCCAAAGCCAGAACATCACTATGTCTGGGTGGGCCGCCGCGACAGAATCTGAAAAGTCCGAGGATGCATGCAAGATGCGTGCAAAATATAATTTATTTTGAGTGAGTTTACACGCACTATGAAATCGTTCTCAATGAAAGGATAAACCTGCGGTGTGGAAAGTGATTGGCCAACAGCTGGACGCGTAACATTGCAATTACATGCAACACAGCTGCTGGGCAGCTGGAATCCCAGCTGAAGGACCCAGCTAGCATCTACCTGGCTGCTACCTGGAACCAGGTTTTAAAACTGGTGGCCGCCACATGAGGATCTCAGGTGGTGGGAACCTGCCTGCACTTTGGCGGTGTACGGCGTAAACGGACAGTACGTACGGGACCCGTCCCGTTTCGCTCATCCTACCTGGTGCTGCCGGATGGCTAAGGGTGTGGCGTAACACAAATACGTCGTAAGTGTTACGCCCGTGGGCGTAATACGTACGGTTTGATGCCCTACAATTTGCCATCGGTCACAGAAATAACTGCACGTGGCTGTGACAGATGGCAACTTGAAGCGCGTCGCACGGCACGTCCTGTATCTGTTTATCTCCCGTGGAGCGCGAACATGGAAATCTGCCAACATAATGCCCAAGAAGATGGATTACGGCTTTATTAGAGGTGAAAGTGCTGCTATCAGAGGGTCGAAGCAAGCCACATTCGTCGATGGAGCGATCACCATATAAAGCACAGACGAGTTGCTGTCAGAGAGCATATCTTGAAGAAAGCCGCTCTCCTCCCATTTCCAGTGGGGCAATCACCGCACATAGCAGTCAAATTACTGAAGTGTCGAAAGTCCGCACTTCTTTCCTTTCGCCGATGGAGTGATCGCAGCGATAGCAAACGAATCCCTGTAACATGGCGGCTTCTATGAGGGCTCAGAGGGTGTCCTCTTCTTTTTGGATGCATTCCCTAAAAATATTCAAAGTAGATATCAAGATACCACTTCTATGAAAGTTGAGAATACGCCCTCCTCTTTTGGATGTATGCTTTGCAGGGTTCGAAGCCTCTCCGGTCTCTTCGGAGGGGATATTTCTTCATCTGCACACAAGTGAGGTTCCTTCTACGTTTCAAAAGGTGTCTTTTTCAGGCTCCATATCTTCACAGAGGGTTCTAGCCGTGTCTTTTCATTCTTTCTGTGTCTTGACATGAAACAGAAGGTCGCATGAGAGGCTCCGGAGGTTCTTGTGTTTTCACATGACACAGAAAGGTTCTTTTCAGCATCTTCGCAGGAGCAGGCTATTGAGGCTCCTTCCGTCTCTGGTCAATCCCGGAACAAGATTCCGAGATCGACCAATGGGAGCAAGAGCGGCTTACAGCGATTGTCCGTGCTATGTGTGGCGACCGCTTCTGCGGCGAATATGAAGAGGAATAGCTTCCTTAGCGGGAATGTGCCGTGGAGAAGAAGAAGGGCGCTTCGGGTTGACTTCTCAATCAAAATATGTCCATCCGTCTATCGAACATACTGTAATCTTGAGATGCATAGTCTTTCCAGACTCGAGTTGACTGCCAAGACACGTTGAAGCACACCTACAAATATATCTGAGCAAACTCGAGCTGAACAAAGTTTGATCAGATCACGTGAGTGATTATCCTCTCGCAACCTACAGCATGAAAACATCAAGAGACCCACTTAGAATTGGTCATGAGCGAATGGTATGGATGATTGAAAGTAGAGATGGCAATACCTTTGTTAAACCCCCAAAAATATGACTCAATTGTGTTTAAATAGGCTATCTTCGGCCATTTGCGGTTCGGCGTTCGAACGCGTTCGGGAAAAATCTCTGGAGCCCGAACCTTGAACCTGAACCACCCGTTCGGACCGATTTCCGAACCGGACCCTGCCAGCACTAAACAAATAGAATTTTGATCTCCGCCTGAAACGGCTCTTTGTGTGGTACTTTCCACGCTTCTCCATCGCTACATACTCTTTAAATTCGCCACAGACGTCGATATTCTCGTACAAGCTCCCCTGAATTTCCTAACGCGAAATAAACAACTGATACATGCGAGCTTCAAGTTCGAACATGTGCCGAAAAGAAAGACCGACTTCGGGATCTTCAAGTTTCTGTATGGGCCTCGGGATACTTCACCCATTATATGTTCAGAACTCTCCACTCAGTTCAGGCCTGTGAGATCTAGGACTTCCAGATGTCATCGGCCAGAGTATCCGCCTCATTGTCATGTTCGTCATTGTATTTATTCAAAAGCTCGTTGAGACTGTCATCTAGGGGGATAGAGGCAGCCAGGAGATTCTGGGCAATAAATAAGATATCTGAGGGTGCTTGAGCCTTGGTATGTTGGCAGCTCTGCTGAATATTTATGGGTTGATTGAAGCAAGGGTGCCACCGTGGGTGCCCGATCGATCAACTTTAATCACAGGAATTCAGATAACGCACGAGTATATACAGAAGTAGTAGAAGTAGAAGTAGGTCAGTTGAAGTGGAAATGCACCTGGTGGCAGAACCCTTTTCCCCGGTTTCTGAACCTGATCATTAGCGGGGCCACCTGAGAGCCTGCTTTGCCTTTACATGCCCAGTGTGGGCTGTATTAGGCGTTTTGGTTTTTTTTTCCCGTCAGAGAAACCTTGCTACGCTGTGTGGGGATCATGGAGTATTATATTTACAGTTGGGAAGGTTGGCACTTTTATGTGTTATCTACTGGACAGTTGAATTGAATTTTTTCACCTTGCTTTCGTGTGAGTTTACGGAGTGTCGCCCGGCTTGGTTCGGATTGGTAGCCTGCGAGTCTTGTTTTTACCTCTTGAATGCTCAAATGCCTTCGTTTCTGGTTGAGTGAAGTTCTAGTTCAATATTTTTTGTTGTGAATCTTGCTTATGCTTGGCGGTGGTGAGTTTGTGTCTCTGACATTGTGTCTTGTTGTCACCAAGCTTCTCAAGTCAGATGCAATATACAACTGACTCGTTGAGATTCTGATAGAGTTGTAACTTGGCGGTGGTGAGTTTGTGTCTCTTATTGTGTCTTTCAGTCACCAAGCTTCTCAAGTCAGATACAGTATACAACTGACTTGTTGAGATTCTGATAGAGATTGTAACTTCTAACTTCTAACACTCTGTTGAAAAACATCAAGACTGTAGCTCACAAGGGGTCTACAGGAACAGGACTACAACCCAACTACTACATCTACCTATATTGTTAAATCCCTCAGTTAAACCCCAAAATGTATGAAGGGGACCCAGTGTAAGAATGATTTCTTGACTCCAGGCTGCTCTCGAAGGTTCCGAATGGCAAGGTGCAGTGCTTCAGCTGCCCTCGTTGGATCTGGAGGTGATGCCTTCAATAGATGGGCATAAACATCGCCGGCAACTTGTGGAGCATCATTGTCCATGATAGACCACATCGTCCCAATGACACTTCGATATCCCGCTAGTAACATGCCAGCGGCAAGATGAACTGACTCGTCTTGGAGCTCTTGGGAACCAGTGGCGGTTTGACATGCAGAGAGGAATGCCAGGTCAGCATTGGGGAGAGATAGCTCGATAATGTTTGAGAGTGTCAACCGTGAACTTCCGGCAAGGAGAAGGGCACTTTCAGTTGGAGAGGTGCTCTGTACACCATGGCAGGCAAAATGGACCCATCTGGACTCCTTCATGCCCTTCTGAACTTTTTCTATTGTGGCCATATCTTTGTCCAACTGCAGAACAGGAACTCTTCCTTTGGCATGCTGCTTAATACATTTAATTTCTTCCTGAGTTCCTGGGATGTAGGATTGTCCCTCAGCTGATGGTTGAGTGACAGTAAGGAGTTGAATACTTTTCTGGGATTCGGATTGTGGGCGAAACCCTTCAATCAAGGCAGTCAACGATGGTGTATAGGATGAAATCAGAAAGTCGGATAATTGGGAGCCAAACACTTGGTCCTTTCCATAAAGTCCTGCGGCATGGATGGGAAGAAATGCGAGTGGACCAGTGGGACACCACCAGATACGTCCTAAATCCTGGCGTACTGGAGTCTGAAGATATGATTAGGATGGGAATTCGATGTATTCATAAAAATGGCTTACCGTAATCACAAGTGCATTCAGGACCGGGCAAACAATTTTAAACCAGAGCTCGGAGAGAATATAGGAAATAGTATCATGTGGACCCATATCTCCCTCACGAGAGCCATGCAATCTATCACTACGTCCGGGAGTTCCCACAATTGATGCCAAAGCTTTGGCCAAGGCCTGTGCCTTATGGATTGTGAAGTCACTTAGCGGGACATTTAGGACTTCATCTGCATAGCCCGGTACAAGGATCAGAGCATCACACCCATATTCACTGGTATTTATGATAGCAACAGGGCCCATTTTTGCAGCTCGCGAGAGCTCAGAAATTGGCTTTGATAATAGGAACCTCTCGAACCCTGGCAGCTCTCTGATCTGCTGCAGGAGGTAGTCCCGTTTGAGAGCAAGGGCATGAATTTGCTGTGCAATTGAGTCAAGCGACTGTGGTTTAATAGCACTATCAACGGCATTGCTTCGGGTGCCAGCACTTTCTAATGAGGCAGAGAGAGAAACAAGGTTATCAGCAAGGACAGGATGGCTCTTTCTCAGTTCATCTACTGGTGTGCGCAGATTGAGAAACTGACCCCAGATAACTGAACGACCCTGGTCAAGCCACTCCACTGCCTTCTTGTAGTCATGTACTGCAATTGCAGCTGAAGCAGCATCTCTCACAACTTGGCCCACCTGCGACAGGTGATGGTGCCTATCGGTTATAGAAAGCCCCAACCAGGCCAATTCAGGCAGAAGATTGATGGCAGTGGTATATGCACGGAGGATGGATGGGGATTGGTGAATATGGGCATGTTTTGCCCACCGTCTGGCTGCATCAAATCGGATTCTGGCTGGGCCTGTTGCTGAGCATGCAGCGAAAGTGTAGTGAAGTATCAGCTGCTGAGAGTCTTCAGGATCATGGAGCTGGTCAAAGCGACTGAGGAGTGAATTCCCGAGATTAATCAGCACTGAAGGCTTGTCTGGGTGGCCATTTGGAGTGAGAGCAGCAACAGCTTTAAATGTTGATACAGACTGGTTGAGATCATTGAGATCACCTAGTCGTTGGAAGCGACAGAGGAGTGAATTCCCGAGGTTATTCAGCCATGAAGGTTTGTCTGGGTGTCCATCCAAAGTGAGAGCCACAGCAGCTTCTGCTCTCAATACTGACTGGTTGAGATCATTGAGATCACCTAGTCGTTGAAAGCGACGGAGGAGTGAAGTCCCGAGGTTATTAAGCTGTGAAGTCTTGTCTGGGTGTCCATCCGGAGTGAGAGCAACAGCAGCTTCTGCTCTCAATACTGACTGGTTGAGATCATTGAGATCACCTAGCCGTTGAAAGCGACGGAGGAGTGAATTCCCGAGGTTATTCAGCCATGAAGGCTTGTCTGGGTGGCCATCCAGAGTTAGTGCAACAGCAGCTTCAAATCTCAATACAGACTGGTTAAGATCATCAAGATCACCAAGTCGTTCAAAGCGTCCAAGGAGTGAATTCCCAAAGTTGTTCAACCGTGAAGGCTTGTCCGGGTGTCCATCCGGAGTGAGAGCAACAGCAGCATCTGCTCTCAATACAGACTGGTTGATATCATTGAGATCACCAAGTCGTTCAAAGCGACTGAGGAGTGAATTCCCAAGGTTATTCAGCTGTGAAGGCTTGTCTAGGTGTCCATCCGGAGTGAGAACAACAGCAGCTTCAAATCTCAATACAGACTGGGTGAGATCAGCGAGATCACCAAGTTGCTCGAAGCGACAGAGGAGTGAATTCCCAAGGTTATTCAGCCTTGAAGGCTTGTCTAGGTGGCCTTCTGGAGTAAGAGCAACAGCTGCTTCAAATCTCAATGCGGACTGGTTGAGATCATTGAGATCACCTAGTCGTTGAAAGCGACTGAGGAGTGAATTCCCAAGGTTATTCAGCTGTGAAGGCTTGTCTGGGTGTCCATCCAAAGTGAGATCAACAGCAGCTTCAAATCTCGATACAGACTGGGTGAGATCACCGAGATCACCGAGTTGTTTAAAGCGACGGAGGAGTGAAGTCCCAAGGTTATTCAGCCTTGTAGGTTTTTCTAGGTGGCCAGCCGGAGTGAGAGCAACAGCAGCTTCCTTTATCACTACAGACTGGGTGAGATCATTAAGATCACCCAGTCCTTCAAAGCGACTCAGGAGTGAACTCCCGAGGCTATTCAGCCAAGAAGGCTTGTCTGGGTGGTCATCCGGAGTGAGAGCAACAGCAGCTTCAAGCATCAAGACAGATCGGTTGATATCCGGCAAGCTACTAAGCCGCTCAAAGCGATGTCGCAAGGACCTCCCAAGATCTGCAAGATAGATGACTGCCCCTGGGTCATCCCGCACTGCATCATTGTATGCACAGACTGCCTGGTTCAAGTCATCAACAGTCCTAGATGCTTGGGAAGACTGTAACATAATATCCCCGAGTATATTCAGTAAGCAAGCCCTGTTGTCATTACTTTGGCAGCATAGTAGAATCCTCTCATGCATCACCAACAGCTGCAGAGAATCCATGGAAAGCTGGTTCTTACTTGAGTCTTCATACATCTTCTGCAGCTCGCTTGTTAAACCCTGAATCTTAACGGAGGTAACTGTAGATGAGTCAGAGAGTAGTCTGACAATAGGTAAGGTAATCTCACTTGTATTTTCTGGCATGAGAATGGGGTCTAAACCAGATGCCTCGTTGCATAGCAACTGAATAACCGAGAAACCAGCACTGAATTGGAGGTCAGGGCCATCTGGATTGACTTTATTGAGCTGGAGTTGGAAGGCTGCATTGCAATCATGAGTGACCATGCTCAGAGCAATATGATACTTTACCTACTGGGCCTATTTGTTTCCAAAGATTCAATGACTTCACCTCGCTCAATTTCAACATAGCCAACAAGCCGTGTCCCCTCAGTCTCACTCTGGCGCAAGACTGCTACTGAGAATATAAGAGCATGGAGTGGGCTGAGAAGAAGTGAGGGTTGGTGAATCCTCAGCGCTCTTGTGCAAAGACCACTGCACACTCACATGTTACAGCCAAAACCAAGGTTCCAACTCCTTTCATCTTGCTCTGACTCCACCGGCAAGGTTTCCATACAAATGTTCTCCTCGACAATGAGCTGGGCAAACATTTTCATGTCACCCGGAAGATCATCGTGGGGGTTAATCAAGGACGTGACACAGATACCTGTGAGAAGGACAAAGTATGATTTGGCAGCGTCAACGTAAGCAGGTGCTTACTGTGAAGCTTAATGCTAGTTACAGGAAATGAATTGATCAACCATCTCGGTGGGAGGTCCAAAGTACTCACACTGTTTTCGACTCAGACATGGCTGTAAGGGAAGAGGTTGAGAAGCTTGTGAAGGCCACGAACTTGATCTTGTATATCAGACAACTATGCCACATCGACATGGCCGTAAGGTGCTGTAAAGGCATGGGACCATTGACACCGATCACCCTACCATTTAATCCCTATCTTAGGATAGATCCTGCCATATCGGGATCTGCCACCTTGAAAGCATGCCCCGAATTTTCAATTGACAATGCAACGTACATGCCCGGTGGCGTCGCTCCCAGCACTTACATCGGCGCTTATCTTGCACCCCGAGGCCATAGAAGGTGGCTTCCATTTGAAAACTCCGGACTAATGTCAGCAAACTTCGCTCTAGCAATGCCTTGTTGCAGAATATCACGCATGCACGCATCACAGTAGGCCTCACCGTCTTGTTAATTTCCCCAAAAAGTACGAAGGCTTTGGTTTAATCACACAGTGGTACAGCATTCTGACGGTGGCGTTTCCATTTACCACCGGCAATTCGGCATTACTACGAAATCCTCGGCTTTCGTTGGGGTCCCATTGGTTTTTATCCCCATCGAGGGCATCCCCTTTCTCTTTCCTCTGTCCACGTCCTCAATCCAATGTTAAATGCAGTTCAAAGTGCCGTCATAACACAGCTTGGACACTGGGTGCATTCGAACAGGCTTCAGAATGCTTCTCCTAGAAGACATTACTGTACTATTTCGACCAAATGTTCAGGTGACGGGTGACAGAAGGTCGTGAAATGAACAAATTTGGTGTAGGTGACGGTGACAAATTGATTTTGAGGCCCAGATAGGCCTCAAAAACGGCAAAATCTTCCGTCCGGCAACTGCCGGACGTCCATTTATGGGAGTTTGGTGTGATTGCCGAGAAATGAACACCTAGAAAAATGAACATCTTCAGTGACGGGTGACATGGTGTGATCATTTGGTCGAAATAGTACAGTATTCGCGCTGCGGCTGCTATTTGCGATATTTGGGAAGCATCAGCTGAGCTTCAGATATCCGGGTCGCAGTGGAAATTCGCACTAATTTGGACAGTAGGGAGGGAGACAATTCCTGTCAGATAAAAAAAATATCATCCGTAGTTCAATACAGTTGAACAGCCTTCCCGCAGTTCAAAATACCTAATATGTCCTCATCTTGCCCACTCCGCTGCAGGATGCCACATTTGTTCGGCTGCGGCCACGTACATCTCAATGTTCTATAATTGCATGTCCATGTCTGCATATTCTTCCCTAATCATTCCGCATTTCCCCTCCATCGGATCTCCAACTAGTCCCATTCAGCTGCTTTCTGGCTCAAGATTCCGCCGAAACTACCACCTATTTCAAAAATCTGTCTAGTTTTCAAACTTCTGCTCTCCTGACTCAATAGGGGAGCTCAAAGTTGAAACGCGCCGGACGCTTTTTTCGCTTTTTCGCCGGAGGGTTACAACCTGTCGTTGAGAAAGGAGTACGACGTCGACGTCAAGGATGTTCCGGCCAGCGCAGCTGGTTAGAATCAATTACAAGTATGGAGGGAGGAGGGAGGAGTCGAGGAAATAGACATACTCGGATAAGGATAATGGAGGCCGTGCGGGTGCGGAATGACTTGTATGAGAACGGAGACAAGAGTCGTGTAAACGAGAGAATTGATAAGGATGGAATCGAACACACCACCTTAAATGTTATTGCGCCGTCAAAAGCCAGTCCGTGGCCTGGTATCCTCTTCAAAGGATTCGAGTCGTCCCCGGACACACGGCAACGGCGGCTGCAAGTGGATTTGACTCGCAGGATTCGGAACAGAGTAGAGGCAGGTTGCGGTCGAGTATTCATTGAGATCTGGCATCGGATTGGCCCCAGATATCTCCTTCTCTGCAAGGCGCGAATCCGAGTCGATGAGTCGGGAGAGAAAGCGGAATTACGTCCGGTGTTTGGCTACGACCTCCGAGGTAATCACTGATCGGCGGTTGTTCCCGACTCTCATCCCTTCTTCGAGGCAAGCATCCGCCGTCCTCTGTTCAGGCCTAATAACATGTTTACCTCAACATCCTCGATATCCTAGCCTCGCTGGCTCCTTCTTCGACTTATATGGTAGCCGGATTCTCTTCTACTTATCTCGATGCTGTCTCTGCGTCTCTGGCATTTTCACCCCTTTCAAGTTGTCCCGGCTCGCGCTTCAAAACAAAACTCTGCCTCAAACACACCCCTCCTAACGTCTATTCAAGACCCGATTGCGTTCTGGAACGCACCTGCCTACGTTACCTGGATGCGTTTGGAGTCTGCAGGGCCCCGGTTCGACTCGGGGTCGGGTCGTGGTGGGCTTTGCTACTATATGTTTCGTCTTTTCTTTTGTATTGCTTCCCCCGCACCCCTGGCCCTCCGCACCTTATGGCGTGCTTCCAGGTGATAGAGACTGCCTGATATTCCAGACCTTTCTTATCACGATCCTAATTTAAACTCCCTCCTGCCCCGGCGGCGTACTCACTGATTCAAATTTCTGCGTCGTCTCAATTCGTTTTCTTGGTGGTATACGACCTGGTGGCGGACGGCCGCATCTGCCCTCTCTTATGTAAACTTCACGTAAATGCATGCAGAAGGTCCCCGTTCGACTCGGGGTCGGGTCCTGCGTGCCCATATTGAAGAATTTTCGAGTTTTTCCCCCCCCCTTCTCACTTGGGTACGCACCTCGTTCGCCTGCACAATTCTACATTTAATTCATCAACGCTCGTGGAATTTTTGACTCCCCACGACCCACTGTTGCATCCTCGAGCCACTACTCTAGACTGGTTTGGCTTTTTCATCGTACTCGGGACTCACCCTACCCGAATCAACCGATATATATTGGTTGACGTCCTATGAGCTCACGGACATATATAAATGTGAATGATTTTACTGTGAATTCTCCATTCTGCACACAACTAAATTCAATTGTCCGTTGTCGGACGTGGTATGCAGGACATACCATGCAATTCCACAAGAAAACAGTTGTGAAATGAGAGTCGCGATGGTTTTCGAGCACTTCCATGTATGGGATTAAATCTATTCAATTATGGAGGTTGTCAGGGGGTATTTCCCTTAGCAAGGGGAATTCTGACCATCGTGGAAAACTGCAGCATGCAGATTCGCTGTATTCACTATCCCATAAAGTTGAGCAAGATATGCGTGTCTGCGACGAAGTCAATCCGCATTTGATCAGAATAGTGGTACAAATCCTCTTACCGAAGGTCTGAGTATCGTGAGATGTACTTCTTCCATGTCTGAAGGGAAATGAAGTCATTATTAGCTCGAGAAAACAGAAAACACACGTCTTCGGCACCGGCTCCCTGGTACAATGCCACTGTCATGTTTGACTTGCAGCTGTGAACACGAGCCGTGTACATCCTTCGAACAGAACATCCTCTATTTTTGCGGTGCACCACATTGGATCCACGGTGATGTCCTATTTCCTGAAGCAGATTTATGTGTCCAAGGGGAATTACCGGAAAGTCTGACACGACGGTAAGTAGAGGAGATAAGGTTCCCCTTGGCGATCAGTGATTATCGTTGATGTGATTAGATTGTACGCTGAAGTTCGTCGTAAACCCCTGTACCGCTGAAAACCGCTGGATCTCAGTGGATTCATTCAAATAAAAACAAACTAGGCAAACGGATGAATACGGAGGGATCCGCTGGCTTCTGGCTTCCACCACCTAAGGGACCTACGGCGCCATTACATCAGGACCTCTTAGGTACCTTTTCTTGTAGTAGCAAAAGGTACCTAAGAGGTCCGCGGGAGGCGCCGAAGGCAGGAGGCTGGGGCTTCTTTTATGTAAAGCCCTTTGCACGCGCCCGCGGGACTCGCGCGGATTGCCTGGCATCTCCCGGCATGTTCCCACGCATGGTTTTTGAGCTGGCCTCCTTCGCGGCAGGCCTGCGGTTGCTAAATTGGTTTAATGGCCTCTGAATTATCCCCACGATCACATTATGTAGATGTAGCTCCTGCCATGATGCTTTTAGGACCCAGGGCTTGCAAATTCAAGTACAATAACAGTAAGGTTGAACCTGCAGGCACGGTCGGTGGCCTTCGGTTTCACCCAGCGGCACATGAGATTGAAACTGGGGCATACAGTCCTGTGAATAGTCGGTACCACATCGACTCCAGTCTTTAGTACGTACCGGACATTCAGTAAATGTTTGATGCGATGGCTGGTGGTGGCCGCGCCGGCCTCCGGTTCTTCAAATTAGACTCTGATGTCAAGACATGGTTCAGATTCAGTGAATGCCACTTAATCCTTCCCTTTAACATTGACCATCAAATTAACATAACAAAAATATCATCTGAGGAGGCCTGCTCGGAGGCCACCTTTTGCGACCAAGTTGAGCGTATTTTCGTTTCTGGCCAGATCTTCTCAATGGTATGTCGAGGATTCCTGCCAGCTGCCACGGGAGACTCCCAGTAAGTCGGTGACTGAATGCTAGGCCACTGAGGGAGGCCTCCGTCCTCCTGCCAGGTCTCTGCTACTTATTATTGGCTGGCCTCGTAGGGCTCATGATTTTGACAAGCATCAAATGAAAAAAGCTTGTTAAATTGGGCTTGATGGCAGTCCGCAGGTGATAGTGGACATCCTGCAACATTTCAATGAAATGAATGTTTGCCACCCTCTGAGCATGCTCAGCTGTGCTTCAAGTCATACACAGAATGAATTTACTGTTTAAATAATTTCGTGACATCTGAAATAGTAGGCGGGCCGCCAAAGTTGCAAGGCAATCAAGTGCAGAGAAAGTCTGTCTGCCAAAATGTCTGGTTGAAAGCATTTCTGCTTCCCCAGACCACTAAAATGAACTCCTAATGTAAGTATCAACTATGCTCAGAGCCTCAAACCTGTATCGGAGCCCCATCAATTTCTGATCTGCAAACCGGAGGCCTCCGCTCTGTACATTCCTGCACTCCATCCACCCAGTTTTCGGTGGATACCACATCCACAATGGATGATAATGACTGAGGGACTCTTTCTGACACAATAGGTATAATATATACAAGAATTACCAGCACACCAGGGTCAGATGTGAATTTTCGATGTTCCCCCTCTTAAAACTGTCTTCTAACCCATCGAATAAATGCCCCTGAGCACACCAATACATGCTCTAGACTCTACCCAACTCAAGATGTCAATTCCTACCATTTTGAGGTACTTGACAGGTTGTTGAAATGATGTTGCGGTGTTTTGCCCCAAATTCAACCATGGAACTTGGTTCACTTTGGTCCTTGTCGTGGACACCGAAAATGATTTTTTTCTGTGGTAATGGGAGCGAAGATCTGTCGCTTATTGCATGATCGGGCGATGTAGGGCTCTCGTTTGGACCCCGGGAAGAAGGTTTCCATGTATTATTGAGCTCACAATAAATGTTTCACGGCTAAACGATGTTTATTCTCCTTGTGATTGGCCGATCAAATCTCCGGCCCGGCCTTCATCCGAGCCTTCATCAGACCAGTCGAAGCCTCTAATCAGTCTGCAAACCGCTTTCCAACGCATGTAAGCACAACGCAGGCGAAGAATCATTGCTAAGGCAAGTTGAATGTGTTCAATTCCTTTGCCAAAAAATGTTGGAGGCGAAGAAGGCCTCGAAGGAGGCCATCAGCGCCTCCTCGAGAACCTCCGGTCTGTTGGAGGCCACCCAGATCTGTGCCAGAAAGTGAAGGAATCGTCTAAATAGGAAAC
The DNA here is from genome assembly GCA_029289565.1 of Mycena galericulata. Lineage (NCBI taxonomy): Eukaryota > Fungi > Basidiomycota > Agaricomycetes > Agaricales > Mycenaceae > Mycena > Mycena galericulata. The sequence continues at coordinate 129,421 of JARKIA010000354.1, forward strand.
AGAAGGCTGTTGATCGATGGATAACCATGAGAGTATCAGTAATCGGTCAATTTAGTTGATGTGTTCAATTCTTTCCAAACAGAATAGTCGAGGCGAAGGAGGCCATCGCCGCCTCTAACGGGACACCTAGATGAAGCAAAAATAAGTTATCCATCTATGCTGAATAATTTGTTCCTGTCGAAGGATTGACAAAGTGAATTTTACAAGTCGCAAAGAGAGCAGAGTCAAAAGCAGAGGCCTTCTGCCACCCACAAAGGATAAACACTATGATATACATGTAGCTAACTGGTGGGGGTCTCAGTCGTTGAGCTATTCAATCTCTTGAGCAGGTTTAGTTGGGGTATAGCAGCAAAATGAGAATATCAGGAGTGCTGGAACAGAAGCCTCCGTCCTTTCTTGAGGGAGGCTCCAGAATATATTCCCAGAAAAAAACAAAATTTGTTGCTCGTTAGAGACTGCTAACGTCGATGCTACATCAGTCGGGCAGTACTAAACCAACCCCATACGGTGAGATCATCAAGCGGAGGCCGCCGTTGGTCATGGTACAAATGAGTTTCTACAGAGCCAATCCAAATACTGGGTCTCGAAGACTCCATGTACTGTTGAAAAATACAGGCTATCAATATTGCAAAGGGTTGGCCGATGACCGAAGGCCTCCCAGGTTTTATCATTCTGGTTCCCAGCATTGCAAGATTTTTGGCAAAATTCAGAAATGACAATGGATATACTTACCAATGGTTGATTCAAAGGCCTGCTAGCCGAGCTCATTTGACGGCGACGTCGACGCATGAAGAAGGCCGCCGCAAAACACACGCGTGGGAATATCTCGGGAGATGCCACTGAACTGACGTAGACCGACAAAATGCCCGACGTTGCCGACATGATGCCCGACGCAGCCCGCGAGGGCATTACATAAAAGAAGCCCCAGCCTCCTGCCTTCGGCGCCTCCCGCGGACCTCTTAGGTACCTTTTGCTACTACAAGAAAAGGTACATAAGAGGTCCTGACGTAATGGCGCCGTAGGTCCCTTAGGTGGCTTCCACGTGTACCTCATCACTCAATCCATTATCAGTGCGGAATCAACTACTTCGCTGCGCATTGACATGACATGTGTTGATGTTGCTCTACAAGGAGCTGGTTGAGAAGAAGGTGATCGCGAAGGGACAGTTTCTCTCTGAAGAGTTCTGGGAGAAGGTTCGGAGTATTAATGAGACATTGAGATTCAGTGGATTCCGCTGTATCACGACGGTTTCCACTGGACTTCACTGTACAGTGGATATATATTCGGCCAATTCTGCTGGTATTCGGTGGCTCCTGGTGGAATGTCCCGACTATTTTTCAAAGGGAACGACATATTTTACTGAATTTTCGTTCAACTGACCGACAGGATTCACTGCCAGTGTACAACACCGCACAATTCAAATCTTCTCGGCGGATGCTGGCGGAAGTCCCACTGCATTTTCGGTGCCTGTAGAGTGGGACTCAGTGGAATATAGTGGTTGTACACATCCATTCAGTAACTTTCAGTGAACTTCGGAAGGGTTCCGTCGGTGACTTCGGTGGATCCCAGCGAATTTCTGATGACAAATTTCTGTGTTCAGCGGGATACGCTGGTCCGTATATGAATTATCTGCTGGTTCCAAAATAGCTAGTGCGGTCCGGTGTATGCAAAAATTTCCAACAGAATTCAGTGTAGACTACAACGTCCGCGGGGGTTCACCGGAATCCGGTGAATTGGGCCGGCATTCTAGGTCCTGGCATAATACAGTATACCTAGGACGTTGGTTAAGCACTGACGTCTCATCTATCAAAGTACATTCGCTACACATATTTACTCAATTTCCTTTGTTGGTTTTCCAACCCTCTCCGTGTTGAAAACAGTGGCGCACGCGATAACTACACGTCCCCACCTCTCCCGTCGTCCGCGGGCTGACTTCGCGCATTTTGCGCATATCGACCCAAGAATTTAGCGTTGAGCATCGGTATCGCTACAGCTGTTCCGTCCGCATCGCGCCCTGATCACCAACTGGTACTGCCCCAGAAACACCGCCTCTTTGCCTCCCAATGACGACATTCCGCCAACCCGCGCTTGGAGTTCACAAATCGGAACCCGATACGCAACTTGCAATGCTTCTGACTGGCTGGATGGAGAAGGCACATACCTGGAGGGAAATCGGAAGGTAAGGTGTCCTCTTTCGAGCGCATTGCTACATTTATTCATCCAGTTCCTTCGCTGATTTTCCAGCCGGCACCGGGCTCGTTCCTGGTATGTATATACATATCAGAGCATACGTGGGTCCGGGATCTCACATCGGCCATCCCCGTCTTCCTTCTCATCCATATCTGCAACCACTCTACTTCCTGGATACAATTTCCTTGTCGCGAATCCATTGCTCTACTCAACGTCTACTTATTGTTCCTAGTCATCTCTGTTCCGGCTCCGTAATGTCGCATTTCCCTCCTCGCGGCTAGACTCCAAATCGGCCACAGCAAATCTCGCTCCGACGATCTTCGCTTCTATGGCAAGACTAGTATCTGGTTCCTGTCTCCCGCGATTATTCAGCCGCAGACGAGATTACTTCGGCCGCTGTCCCCCGTACCGATTTTCTATCGGTGCTTCCTCCTCATGTTCTCTTTTAATTAACGCTCAACTGTTTTCGGACGTCCGTGCAGGCCTCCGCTGACTACGGTTCCAAATGGTCGTTGCGTTGTCATTTCTAAATGTCGTCTGCGGGGAGTCCCCTGTTACGTCCTATGAGCGTTGTATGCAGCCAACTCAAGCGGCTACACATGTATCTACCCAGGAAGGGAATCGTCTGGATAATACTTCCATGGATGCTAGTTCTCTCCGCGCACGATCACCTCTTCCGCTTTCTATTTTTCCACGTTCAAGGGAAAACGGCTTCCAGTATCCCAATGACTCGTGTCCATCGGCTGTCTTTAAAGCACGGCAGCACTCCGGTGATTCGATCTAATTTCCCATTTTACCTCTCACATTCATTGCGCAGCAAATATTTGAGTTGGGTGAGTATCTCCTGCTGACTGTCTGGACCTGTTTCTCACCACTAACCACACCGTTCCGATATCATCTTATAGTGCTCTCTTCTGTTCTTCATACATTTCTGACTTGCAACCGCCCTTACAAATATCTCCCAAAAATTCAGAATCTTTCACGCTGCGGACCGTGAGTCCATGTGGAAGGAAAATCCAGGGCTGAGGAGTGCTGCAGAAGTGGATGATGCATCGTTATTTTGTTATTCTTTGAGGAGGTCAAGGTTTGGGTTGAAGTACAGTAGGAGGTGGTCCCGCGAGGTGCCGGGGCTTGTCAAACGTGCTGCGTGGCTGGTTGCCGGATGAGTGAGCCCAGTTCGTGATAGTTAGTCTGCGGGATTGAATTGATTCAAAGGCAGATAGACGCAAGCCACTCGCGGTGTACGTAGAGTGAGATACCAGGCGCGCACACTGAAAATTGGCTGGGAAGAGCATCAGCCTTGATAATCTTCTGCACGATGATAGAAGCGGGACCAACGAGGAGCTGTGAGAGAACACGGAGCTGGAAAGCAGTTCGAACTTGTTGATGGGAGACACAAATCAAAAGTGTAAGTAGCACGCGAACAACACGAGATCGCAGGAGGACACATGAGAAATGGGAAACCACACCCAATGTTTGACAGCTCTTACACAATTCAAGAATGCAGAATTTTCCCGCATAACTTGAACTAGGTCGGGGATCTACGACTGAGTGTACAAGCTCTTTCTCATATGGCAAGATACGGATCACGAAAATTTGCAAAAAAAGACAGCCAGTATGATATCACGGAGAAGCGTACAAAAGACCCGACAGTGAGCGAAAACTGTGCATTATCTTGTCCCGAAGAGAAGAGCAATATCACTTAAAGCGCCGTGTCCGAGGGTGACTCTTAAGTATATTCTGAGCCAAACCCTACTTGTAATATCGAACGGAAATCAATGTGCTGGTCGAGAAAGTTATCGCCCCAGAGTAAGGCGACACGTCGATGTATACACTACATTTAGGAAGATCAAGCTGTCCACCGTCGAGGAAAGAAGTAGAGGTAGAGGTAGGTGCAATGATTTGGTGCATTTGGTGCATGCCACTCCACTCACGATACAGGGAGTGGCCAGTGTGTGTGAAGCCGTGGTATAATGTCTCGGGAACCGAGTGGGAAGCCCGATGATGCCACTGGGGCAGCCGTCCCGGATGCAGCAAAAGATCGTAGCGCAACACGACATTCTCGGACGATGACCCACTGGCTACGTCGTACGTCGAACCATGAACCCAGAGTCGATAGGTGTCGTGATGGAGAGCGCACGCATGGAGAGATATCTTGTGGACACATTCCCAGATGTGGGGGCCGCTCATTGTACCCAGCTTCGGTACGTTGTTGGCCGAGACCTCAGTGTGTTCGCCAACACCGTCGACTCCGATGGCAGGTGCGAAGTAGGTGTCAAATACCTCGCTGGAGATGATGTGGATTTGAGCGCCTCCTTCCCTGGACTCCGTCTTGAGGACTATGTGCCGCGGGACGAGGAAGACGACGGAAGCCGCACTGGAGGGATCCTGGTTGATGGTTTAGTAAGAAGTCATTAATTGCCTTGAGATGACATACTGAGTTGCAAGTCAAGATGAGAGAGAATTGTTTTGTCCAATGAAGCATGAGGAAGGTGTGTTGCCCGGGCAACATAGTCACACTGGCAACTGCGTCCGAGACCGACAGAGTGACATTATGGAAAGGGTTATCATGGTATGAATCAAGAGCACGAGTGATCATGAGAAGATCATCCTTGCCGGTCTCGAGATCCACCTGGACAATCTCAACGTAACTAGAGTACGGATCAGTATCTCTCCAGGTATATCCACATTTCACTGACTTTTTTCGTTCGCTTCGGTCGCCAGTGTTTGGATAGGTGCGCTCGCAGATGATGATAATGATAGACTCTCCGTCGCCCGCTTGTCCCGCAAATTCGAGAACACTAGCATTTGCAACCGCTGGCACATGCATCCAAAGCAATCGATCTTCCGCGACATCCCAGCATTCGAGCTGCGTCCCGTTTTTGAAAAGTACGTGACGGCCGCTTCGAAGTAGTTCAGGCTGATTCCCCCATTGTGAAATACCAGGTCCACTGTGCAAAACCTTCGGGTGAAGAGTAATTTCCTCCGACACTTCCGGCGTAAATCCGGAAGGTGGTGGACTCCATGTCGCAGGACCAGACACAGTCATTCGAACGAGCTTGACGAGCTCCTCGGTGGTGAGATCTTGCAGATTAGGAGACCTTGTGGCATTCAGGATTGACCTGCGGCGGAGGTCGCCAACGAGAATGAGCCATACACTCTTGCGAAAAGCTAGATCGTGCATATAGTGACATGTCTGCCAGTCTTCGTCTCAATGAAACTTATACTGCGACGGGATAAAACAGATACCTGGCCAGTCGCAACAACCGTGGCTACGTCACAGTGGGCAAAAATTGACAGAATTACATCCAAGGCCAGATCGTGGAAGTTACAGCTGTTTCCGAAAAGCTTGAGACAAACGTGAAATTTTTTGCACGCAACGAATTTGATGGCAGGCTAAGGATTACCGGATTTGGCACGGATGATCCCACACGGATCAGCCCCATTTCGTGATGGACCAAGCGAAGTCCAATTTTCGTGTCAATAATGTGTTCCCGGGGCATGTGAGTTGCATATGAGGCTCATAAGACTCTCAGAAAGCCTCAGCTGGGTATCCGAGGGGAGGAGCTCACCCATGGCACCTCAGGCTACCTCAAACCAGACCTCACTAGGGTATTCATGAGCATTTGAAGGTGGGGCCTAGTGAGGTCCCCCAAGGTGGTTCCATTCCACATGCGTGGGTGCACCCACCTACCATGGGTGCGTCCACATGTGGGTGTATCCACCAGTCACGTCACACCAGTGTGGACACACCCATGCCTCCCCCTGACCAGCTCGTTTTTGTGTTTTTAGCACCTGCGCGGGGCCCTTTTCCCGGCCCACCTTTAGTACATTGTATCCTAGGTATCCTAGTGTATATACCATGCCAAATAGACAATTTTAGGGCTTGCATTGGCCCTTTTCCAACCTTCTGCCAACCCACTGGATGCCTGCTGCCTCACCATTGGGCTTGCGTACATCTCTGCACATGCATACTCCTCTGTGCCCCACTGTGTGGCTCCGGCGTCCCCCGCCGTTCATCTGCCTGGCTGGCTTGCACGGCTCCGGCGTCCCCCTCCGTTCATCCGCCTGGCTGGCTTGCACGGCTCCGGCGTCCCCCTCCGTTCATCCGCCTGGCTGGCTTGCGCGGCTCCGGCGTCCCCCTCCGTTCATCTGCCTGGCTGGCTTGCGCGGCTCCGGCGTCCCCCGCCGTTCATCTGCCTGGCTGGCTTGCACGGCTCCGGCGTCCCCCTCCCTTCATCTGCCTGGCTTGCGCAACTCAGGCGTCCTCCTCCCTTCATCTGCCTGGGCTTGCACGGCTCCGGCATCCCCCGCCGTTCATCTGCCTGGCTGGCTTGCACGGCTCCGGCGTCCCCCTCCATTCATCTGCCTGGCTTGCGCGGCTCTGGCTTCCTCCTCCATTCATCCGCCTTCCCTCACAAACAGACTCTCATAGCATATACTTCATCACTGGCGGGGGTGGGCCTAATGGACATGTCCATTCCCAAGGCCAAGGGGGTCTGTGGATATATCCACACTGTGCGTGTGGATATATCCACATGCACTGTGGACTAAGGCTGGACGATTATGATTAAATACACCTCCAGGCCGTAATGTACTGTAATCGTAATATAATATTAGGGTTGAGGCGCATATTTAATCGTAAGGGTTATGATAATGTAATGTAATCGTAATTTAACCATATTCAATTGTATTTAATCTGACTTTTTCCTCTACAAAAGTTTTCGGTCTATCTGGGTGTTGGGAACGCTCCCCGAACGTCCTGAACTGTGCCTGAATCCTATCACATTTGACTGGAAGCCATAATTTTCACAGAGGTGACTATACCAAGTCTTACAGGCACCAAACACCAAGAAAAAAAAACACATCTAACAGCTTCAGAGGTGTACTAGCACTTTAAGCAGACTCCAGGAGTTGGCAAACCACATTTAGTTTATGTATCTTGATTCCGCAACATCAAGGTAAATTGAACCAGATCACATGATCACCGGCGTTCAATTTTTGTGCAACTACACCACCAGACACTGGTCCATATGAGTCGAGGAAATAGTGGGGGTATCGATTTAGGCTTCTATATCATACTAAGCTCTATATAGTCTGCAAAACAGAGGTATTTGTGCACCCAGACCATATGCATATAATTAACATTACATTCGGGTATGGTACCCCATATTGTAATGTAATCGTAAGATATTGTAATTGAATGGTCGATAATATTAGAGCCTAATATTATCCTCACGCTGTATTTAATGGTAATTTTAGCATTACATTAAATTATAATGGAATGTACTCATAATCTTAGCCAGCCTTACTGTGGACGTACCCACCATAGGGTTACATCCACAAGTGGACGTACCCACCATAATGGATACACCCACAAGTGGACGTACCCACCATAATGGATACACCCACAGGTGGACGCATCCACACCATGGATACGACCACATGTGGATGCATCCACCGTCTTGTATTTTATGTGGGTGCATCCACTTACTCCGTGGATGCATCCACCTCCTTGTGGATTTTCCTGTGGATACGTCCACAGTAGGTGGATGCATCCACCTGTATCTCAGACAATGGTGTGGATGCATCCACACCATTGTTTGGTTCCAGGTGGGTACACCCACATCTCCTTGGTTATACCCACATTTTTGTTTGGTTCACCTCTGGTTATAACCAGAGGCCCACTGTTTTTGTTTACTTCACTTATACTTCTATTTCTTCAAAGGCTCTTTTTTTCATTGCTATACCTACCCCAGGATAAGTCTTTTTTACTTGTATTTTTTCTCGAGTCTCATTTTTCAATGCCAAATCGAACCTACTCAAACCTACTTACCATATTGGGACCGTAGCGGTTGTTGTCATTTGTTTGCACCCAAGCGCGACTTGGCGAAAAACAATACAACATGCATTTCAAAAGTAACTATCAGCCAAGAGTATCCGAAACACTATTTCCCTTCAATAATGCAATTCCTCCTCCACCCGACTTCAACTCGGTGTCTCTAATCGCAAGGACGAAACCCAAGTCCGTTCGGCCGACGATCTCCGAAGGCCGCCGTTTTCGTGTCAAGTCGAGTTTTTTCAGCAAGTCTCGTAAATCAAAGGAAGAAAATCATATAGGGAATGAAACCACGAGTACAAGAGTAGATAAGTGTACAAAGTAGACGATTAGACGTCGCCGGCTGCCCCAAGGGTGCGTAACCAGCGCTGGATGAGCTGTTGACGATCTGCACGCTCGTCGTGCTCGCTGCGCTCTCCATCCATCACAAGACCAAGGTTGCGACCACGGAACACCCAGTTCATGTCCAGGGTGAAGTCGCCATGTTCCGAATGTGTCGCAGACCCCACCGAGGGCAGATCGCCCGCTTGTAGCACCAAGCCCTCGCCGTCGTTAGATTCGACATCCAGGAGCGGGGGGACGCTGTCGACACTGCTGGGGGTATCCATGGTGGTGCCGACGGTTGAATAATCAGGGTATGAGTCGAAGGGGAGGTCGTCGCCGGACAAGTCGCTGGCGGCGGTGTTGTCGAATGTGTCTTCGTTGTCCTCATCCACGGCGTCGAGGTATCCCTGCAGGCCAGGCCCCTGAGCTACAGCATTATCAGTAAGGGGCTTGAAGAAGGAGATGAGGAGGACGCATGCAGGATAAGTCCCGTTGCCTTCACAATCAAGGTCAAATCCCCGTTGCTGGTGGCATGGGTGGAGACTGGGACGAGGGCCGAGGATGGAGTCAGCACAGTAGCCAGGAACGTAAGTGTAGAACGCACCGTACTCAAGGGCGCGCGGGCCCAGAGTAGCACGAAAACCAATGAGAGCTGCAGGGGTTCAGGAAACAGACCCCCAGAGATGAAGCGAGAAACATACCATTCTCGTTGTGCCTTTCGAGGTACCCGTCGATCTCCCGACAAGCGTCCATGTGCTCTTGTTCTAGAACAACGGTGAGTTAAGGACGGCGGAGAAGAGGGCCGCCAACTTACCCTGGACTTCGTCGCCCCAGAACCTGGTGAACGCGGCGGCGCGAGAGGCGGCCCTCCGCACAACGGCTCTGGTGTTTTCACGAATTTGATGTGCTCGGACTCGGGGGTCGTCTGCAAGCTCCGGGAATGGCAAAGGGCGGGTATCGTTCCCGGGCAAGCCTCGGTGTACATGGCGGGTTGTGAGGAGTCCAAGGCGGAGTTTGTCGAGGCGGTTGGTGGTGCCGATCTCCCCGATGTACATCCACGGGTTGGGGAAGTACTGCGACAAGACGCTCTGTTCGAGCTTGCGAGGGCGAGGCAGCATCGGGGTCCGTTTCACGTCCCAGCGCGGGGCCGCAGGGATGTAGAAGATGAAGCGAGTGAGAGGGGTTTGCGCAGGGAGCGGCTCCGGCATCACGACTCGCTGGCGGGGGGCGCGGCTGCCGAAAGACACAGTGAAGTAGCGGCTGAGGGATGTTTGGTGCGACATATTGGGTGAATGGTAAGTCTACACACCTGCTTGCCTCCCTTTTAAAGCGGCCCAGCGATTCCACCTTGAACAATGGCCTCGCCCCGCATTCCTATTACAGTCAATGCCCAACGCGATCGCGGGCCACCTTCACTTATTAGGAAATCTAAAATGACATTGTTAGCGCGTGCCCAACCTCGAAGCCACACGTACCAATCCAGGAGCGGCGGCATTACGCGGTTTGATTGGTTTTGATTCTAGCATGCAATCCTGTGTGAAGTACTCTGTATGTATGTATACATATGTATGTACTTGGCGGACGAGCAAAATTACTATATCGAGCGTCGGGAGGTTTGAAAGTTAAACTAGGTCAGAAGGCGTCGTCTCCGGAGTCCCACAGCGCATCGCCCTCACCACCCTCTTCGTCGCCGCCTCTATGGTTATCCGCCCGTTCCACTGCTGCTAAGATTTGAAGCAACGCAGCGTCCTCCGGCTCCTCCTCATCGTCGTCTGACCAACTCAAATCTTCCGGCTCCTCCCCATCACCCCAAGACGCCGTGACATTCGAGATCTCGCAACCAAGAAGCTCTTCCTTCGTTGGTCCCCACTCGACCAAACTGTCGTCGACCGGGAGGCGTCCTGTCGATTTTCTCCACAAGACGCAAAGCTGCAAGAGCTCTTCGCGTCTCAGCTCGAGTTGATACCGGACTGGAGCTTGGGCGGTTGTCAGTTGGAGGTACAGTCTCACAGAGACAGACGGCATCGGCGTACCTTCTTCACTGAGTGAAATCGCTTCACGCACGGTCTTCCACTCCCTGGAAAACCATGTTTGCAGGTGCCCCCGCTCCCGTAGCAACCGTGGGGCCTCTTCTTCACATCGATCCTTCGTTAAAAGCGCGCGGATGCCCGAGCGAACGTTGTCGTTGCTGAGCCACAGTGGTGGGGTCGAATCCTCCTCATCATCCAAGCCCAAATCCTGCCAGATCACGTCGTCGACGTCGAGCTGGTAGATGCCCTTGGCGGGGACAGGAACGGGGGGTACGGCACCCTTCGGGGCTTGCTTGGCGGCGATGAGGGTGCGTATCTTCTCGCATAGCTTGTTGTATGCGGCGACCAGTTTGTTGATGCTGGGCTCACGTCGCTTTATCGCAGCGCTTGCGTGCTCGTTTCGTTGATTCTCTTGAGTGAAACAGTTAGTCATTTCGCGACTATGCGCACTGCCGACGTACCGCTCGTCGTACGCCGCACTGAGCGCTCAATGGGATCCAGCTCGAACTTGCGGTCCCGCAGTTTGGAGCGCAAACGCTCCTTCAAGGCCTTCGCATTCATCCTCGCCGTGTAGTATTCGCCGTGTGCGAGCTTGCGCAGTACGGTGGTATCGTTAACCCCCAGCTGGCGCTCGAGGCGTGCGGTCTTCTCCTTCTCCTTCTGCCATGCTTGTCGACTATCTTCGAGGTTCATCTCAGCGTATAAGCGCACGCTTGCCGAGTTTGTCGGGTCCTGGAGCGCCTCCTCCAAGTTCGTCACCCGTGTGAAGAGCTGGTCGGACTTGCTGCGCGATTCGAGGATCCGTTCGATAGCGGCTAACCCCTCAGTCTTGGATCGCCCTAGTGAATAGTTAGTCGAAACCCTTCGTATGCTGAGCGTGCCAAACGTACGTGCCAACGGTTTCGTTTGAGTTGTCACCTGTTTCGCCCACTCTTCTCGTAGCACGGCCTCGGGAATCCCACATGCCTGCAGCTCCGCGACCGCCTCTCGCAATTTGCCTTCGCAGTGGGCTGTCTGCCGGAGGATCCAGGACGCTAAACGTCCAAGGCTCATCTTGTCCGCGTGCTCGATTTGACTGTCGATCGTATAAAGGCGAAGATGGTACTACAGACTTTATCAGTTAGGTTCCCTCAGTCAGATGAGCGACAACTCACCCCAGTGACTCGGAGGTATGCGATTAGGGAGCTAATGGAATGCCAAAAGCGTTCGCATCCTTCACCGTTTGTGTGGCCAAAGCCGCAGCACTTGAGGGGGTGGTAGATGAGTTGACACGGCCATCGGTGACCGAACGCGTGGAAGACGGAGACCGCAAAGAGAATGCGGTCCATGTATCGGTCCACCTGCCATTACCGAATAACCCCTCTAATTAGAAGGGACATGTCCCCCTTATGTCCCCTCTCGTTAGAAGGAAAATTGGCGATTTCTTGACTGGCGGAGAACCGTGGACGTCCGGGCGGTGGACAGTGGACCCAGGGTGGACCCGGGGGTGGACCCGGTCTATCCTGGCCATGGATACCGGTGTGGACAGGGTGGACAAGGTGACATGTGGGTGGGGGTGGGGGTCGACCATGTATACCGTTGAGACGGGGGCTCTCGAAGTACGGCGGGAAATATGCTATCAAGCCGCTAAATGCAAATGGACAAATGAACTATCCACTATACACTAACAACCAAATCGCACTACAACCAGTCACTCCTCTTGTATTGAGAGCTTTGAGTCGGGTAGTTCGGGGTTTGAATCAACGGTTTGTTGACCCTATAGCTAGTCTGTACTCGTAGGGGTACTTGCTAAGATCGCTACTCAATTAAGGTGTCTTACTTGAGTAAGGTTCTTGGATATTGTCTGGGTAGTTCTGGTCTTATTTCAAGACTAAATGCGGTACAATGTACGATGTTTATAGAGTTTAATGACACAAGGTCGGGTTCGGGTGTCTAATAGACGGGTTTGTGGTTATACACCAAGGTTTTGGATGGCTTTCGGCCTTAAAAGAGCTTTCGGCTCAGTACAGATGTTCGGCTTTCGGCCTTAAGAGAGCTTTCGACTCAATATGATTCAACGAGACTGGTTCTGACGGCTTTCGGCCTTAAAAGAGCTTTCGGCTCAGTACTGATGTCGGCTTTCGGCCTTATTCAAAGGGTTTTCGACCCAGTTCTCGAGGTTTCTTATATTTTTAAGGTCTGATCCAAATCCAAATCTATTTCTGGTGCTAGGTGTCTGTGGGCTAGGCCCGAGCTAATCAAATCTAGTGGAACAAACAAGGACAACCAACTCTGGTGCCTGCCTCCAAGGGATATGCGCTCCCGTTCCTGCCCTTTCTGCCCCTTATTTATACTACTCTCAACCTGCTTACACTACTTGGTTTACGCTACTTGCTCTCTAATATGACTCGTACGGCCTCCTGTCTCCGTCGGCGTCCCTCGTTCTTGATTGGCCAGTAAAGGCGTGCTCTGACAGTTGCACACGGTCGTTGGTTTGATCCATCAAGGAGCTCTTCTTGGCAACTGATGCCTTGCTCAAGTAAGGTCTTCTTCGTCTGTGGCTCTATGTCCCGAGCCCGGAAGGGTCTTCTTCGTCTAGCCTGCCATCGTAGCTTCAATACGGTACCCCATAGTCATAGGTTAGCTCAACCCGTCTATCCATGGTTCGATTAGGAACCTAGGATGCCTTATCCGATTTAAGGATTATCGCGATCTCTATAGTGATGCTGGTTGCCTAGGTCCGGAATTGCCGGTTCTATTCTTGGATGCTATCCGTCTTGGCAGTATCTGCCTTCTCCCAATAGCCATTCCCATCATGTGGCCTGAACGCGCTAGTCCTTTGTGTCAAACACGGACAATCTTAGTCTAGTCAATCTTCTATGAAGGACTCGGTTCCGCCACTGTGCAAATATGATAGTTTCCTTCCCATCTCCTTGGTAAGTGTCCCAGCAAGCAGCCTTAGGCTTTATATAACCTAGTTTCTCTGCCACGATGGTCTAGTTCCTTACTCGAGTAAGACATATATTGGCCCCATTTGTGGAGGTACCGCTATAGATCCTCCCGGTTCATTCCCTAGTGCTATTAGACTTGTTAGGCTACTCGTTCGGAGCTCCCGAAAGCCTCTTAGGTATGTAGCACACATGCTTGACAGCTGGAAATGCGTAAAATGCGCAAATTCAGGTGTACTTGATTACACGGCTTATCATCTCCCCTATTCTTTAATTTTGACCGTCCCCGGTCAACCTGTGCACGGCATTCCTTGTCTAACAATTTCTGACTATACTTAGGCTGACGGCTACAATTTTCACCAGACAGCGCTAAGTCGACCTTTGATCACCGCTACGCGTACGCGACAGGTCACGTGACCGCGCAAGCGACCTCCGTGGCCATCATTTAATTGAGTCGGCTAATGATCGACGGCTGATCTCCCTCGGACTCATCGTCGAGTAGTCATCCAGCTCCTTGGGGACCTATTCGGTTGTATACCCCTGAGTCTAAGCTCTCTGTAGATACCCAACTTCGTCTCCTTAGCTCTCTTGGATCCTTATTCAAGTAAGGCCCATTTTCTATAGACGGTGGGTCCAGAAAGCTTAATTTTTATGTCATTCCAGGAATAACATAATTAAATTGGGCTTCCCTTCTGCTACTTGAATTGCGCAGCGCGGCCAATCCAAGGCTGCGGCTGTGCAATTCTATTGCAGGGCTAGGGCTTAACGGAGTAGGCCACTTTTTGGCCCCGTTTTTCTCTAAGTCCGTTTTTGCCTCTCTCCACCACTCTACGTTGTTTACCGACGTACAGTGGGCGCTCCTCTCTCTTCCTCTGTACGCTGTCTTACGGCGTACATTGGATACTCTCTGGTCTCTGTCCTGGCGCGCTCCTCTGTTCCCCCTATCTCGACACTGTCGACGCCACAGACTCCGGCGAAGACACCGCTTTTCTTTCCAAGCTCGTCGCCTTCACCTCCTGTTGCGATGGCCTCAGCCTCCGCCGCCGCCTGGCTTTCGTACTAGGGACAAGGACAGTCACCTTCTTGACCCGTTCCACCCTTTGCGCGACCCCTCCTTCGAATCGCTCCTCGACCTCCTTATAAACTACAAGACTATCAAGAAGACTCGTCCACCCCTCTTGAAAGTCGCTATTCAGCTAGGCCTCCCTGCATTGGCAAGTCGACCTATTCCTTAAGTCTAGTCTTTTTGGCTAATGTTTTTGCTTCACAGGAACGACTTCACGCGCAGTACTCCGGCCGTCTCATGCCCACAGAGCTCTTGGAGCTTTTGGTTCCTTTACACGAGATCTGTCGCGAGGCGCCGGACGACGTGAAGGACATTTTAAAGCCGTACCGTCCCCATGTCGATCTTGGCTCCACTGTAAGTCGCCTTATCTCTTTCTAGTCTCGATATTAAATCTAATATTTCGACTCCTATAGTTGCGCCACCTCCCCAACAACTGGGTTATGCCCACCGCGGATTCGTTTTACGAGGCCGTCACGCCCCCGAGGCCACGAACGCCGACGCCACCTCCTAAGAAGATCGCCGCAAAGCGCCCGGGCGCGTCCAAGTCCAGCGCCGCTCCTCGTTCTACCGCGCCAAAGCGTGGTAAGTCCTCAACTGCCGCGCCCGAGCCGAAAGGCAAGGGCCGCCTCATCGAGTCGCCTCCTCCACCGCCTAAACTTCCAATTGCCCGGATGGAGGGGGTGGACTTCCTCCCTGGGGACCGTAGCGCTGAGGCGAGGAGGGCGAGGTTTAAGGCGAAGGCGGATGCCACGCCTCCTCACTCTCCTCGTCTCACTCGGTCGACCGCCGCTTCGCAGGCCGCCTCTCAACCTGTTGCCTCTGGATCATCGTCTGCGCGGCCCGAGAAGTTTTTCAAGGACGCCGCGCCTTCATCTAACCCGAAGTCCGCTCACGGGGAGTCCGAACCTCCCAGGGTACCTCCTGGTGCTAAGGCTGTTAAGCCTGACGCGCCCGTTGGTACGCCTAAGCGTTTGTCCTCCATTGCGCGCTCTTCACCTACTTCGTCTGTCGCTACAACCTCGCCGTCGAAGACGACCCCAAAGAAACCAATTTCTTCGACGTCCAAGTCCTCGGCGAAGGTGCCGGGTCCGTCTGGGAGGAAGGTTGAAGTTATTGTCTCTCCTAGACAGCTTCAATCTTCTCGCGCGCGCGACGCCTCTTCCGAGCCAGCCAAGGTCGACAAGCGCAAGGCGACTACGCCTCTTTCTGACGAACTTCCGCCTGCTAAACGCGTTACTCGCGCAGCGGTACGTCTGTTCTTCTTTTATTTCAGTCCTTTTCTTACTTGATTTAGTCAACCAAGTCCTCGGGCGAGCTTCGCAACGCTTCGCCCGGCCCTTCGCGCCAACCTGCTGCTCGCCGCGGCCGCTCTCGTGGTGGCCCGCGCACCCGCCCTGCTGATCGTAACCCCGACGATGATCATCGCGTCTCAACTGCACAGCTGGAAGATCGTGGTCCCAGGAACGCCGAAGGGAAGCAAGCTCCGCTTGGTGAACCTTGGTACCCTACCTCGGATAAGGCCGTCTTCTACGATGGCGTGCCAACCGAAATCGAGCCCAACCAGCGTCAGCACGTCCCGACTGCTCAAGTCCTCTTCGAACCTCTTCCCAAGTTGTCGAAGAAGAAGGTTACCAGCTCAACCGTGCGCATTCTCAACGACGTGAGTCTTTTAAACCTTCTCTTTATTCTAGGCTTACCCCTCTACAGCCCGGCTTCCTCTGCACTACTTGCATAGAGCAGGACTCCCACTGCCAGTTCACCGGCTGGGGGCATCGCTGCACCTCGTGCCAGCATCGCAAGGGGTGCTCTTACACCAAGACCGACGAGGAGCTCGAGCACATTCGCGTGCAATCGGCGCCGTGGTTCGGGATGGGGAACCAATGTAAGTCCCTCACTTAATTTTCTATTCTTGCCTTATCTTGTTTTAGATATCGGCTTCCTTCTCGACGATATGCACGAGGCGCACGTCCGCGCTCAAAACGCTGCGCGTCAAGCCGCCTTCGCCGCCATCGAATACGAATGGAAATTCCTCGACTTCTTCAAACACGCTAATCGTGTTATCGAGACCATCGGTGTCGAAGCGTTCCGTGCTCGATTTACCGAAGACAACACCTCGCCGGACCTCATCGAGTACCTCGAGTACTTGGTCAACAACTACAACGCCGGGATCGACGCCTTCAACGAACGTCGGAAGCCTCAGAACATCGCCGAGTTTGACCCATCCCTCGAGGCTCACGGCGGGAAGTCTTGTCCCAGCCCGATCCCTTCTGGTGCGTCCTAATCTTTCTTTTATCTTATCTTATTAACCAGCTTCTGTTTCTTGTCTAGTCGCGAACAGTGAAGACAAGCGCGACGCCGAGGGCTCCATCGAGGAGGAAGAACCCATGGCGTAGGACGGGGTCGCTCTCAAAATTCGACACGCCGGCCGCGCAAGTTCACACGCAGGGGAGTAAAACGACGGAAAGGTAACAAATGGTGAAGGGCACCATTTACATTCCTTTTCCTCTCGTTTCCCCTTCATTCACGGGCCTTTCGGCGGACGATATTTTTCATTTTATCCGCGCATATCTTACTATCCTGCTGTCCTGTTATGATTTTTGGCTTATTCCAGTAGTCACTGCCATGTACTATTTCCGATAAAATAGCAGTAATTGACTTCTGGGATCTTTTTCTAGTGTGACTTAAGATTTTTCTAGTCAGATAATGACTTTGCGAGTTTTCAACCAATGGATTAGTCATCAAGAGTCTGGACCTTCGTTAAGCGCCGGGCGCCTAACTCTTGGCCTAGGTCTCAATTTTGATGGCAACACCTCGGGATCTCGGCTCGGAACTTGCCGACGGACCTTTCCGCACAAGTTCACCTCGCGAAAGTTTCTAAGTCCACTCCAGCCTGAGGGACTTTCGGACCTCTAGATAGTCACTAACGTAGTCTTTGGTACTCAGAACCATAGTGTACCACAGGGAGGATAACCGAATAATCCATGCCATAACATTGATAGAATATGCAGAAAGTATTTACAATAACTTTCGGATGTCTGTGGCCCCAAACATGCAGAAGGTATTCAAAAGATATGCTTAGATCAGCATATCTTTTGAATACCTTCTGCCTCTTTGAATGCATTGTGCATTTTTTGAGCCACAGGCCCATGAAAGGTATTGTAAATATTTTCCCCATATTTTTTAAATGTCTTGGCATGGATTATTTTGTTATCCTCCCTGTGTACTGTATCAGTGCACCATATGATTCTTGATCGATCGTTTCTTCGCCCGGGTAAGGTGATTTGAAACAACAGATGGCAATTTTACCCCTATTTGAGTAACGCTCCTTCACCCATGCCCATTCGCAACGACTACGAGCGGTATGCTATCTATATGCTGGAGGATATGCAGGTGTGTTGGCTACATTCCTCGCCCTTGGCTAGTCTAATTAGCCTTTCAGCCTAGGAACAGCTGTTCCCAGTGTGAACTTGCTGGTATCACATGTGAAATTTATTCCTGGGGCCGCCCTTGCTGGCTCTGCAACAAGCGTCTCGATACCAATTGCTATCTACTTCAGCGTAGTAACTGGGAAACGTTTTATAATCGCGATCCCGCAGCTCACCAGGCTGGTGCGTTATTCGAATAGGCTTACTCAAGTAAGCCAATCCGAGCTTATCTGATTTTTCTAGTAGCTGTGCCTTTCTGGCACAATAGATACCCTCTCGCTGACCTCCAACACTATGTCAAACGGGCCTTCAAGCTCCTGCGCCGCGGGTATTTCAATGTAACTCG
>JARKIA010000355.1:0-147419 GCA_029289565.1 Mycena galericulata
TCTTGTATCTCCAGTACAAGATTGCGCCCGGCTTTGCGCGCATCCGTCACCGTTTCCTGGCAGTACGCAAACGCCGGGACACGCAGCTTCTTGAGCTCCAGAACCTGTCAAAGTTATGATATGTACTTCGGAGCAGTCAAAATCGTACGATATTTGCGGCAAGGCCTTTTGTCGGCGTTATGACAATCCCCATTGGAAGCGCGCGCACAGGAAGGTCCGGATACAGTTGAGGATTACGCGCCATCTCACGGAGGACAATAATCGGCACAGCAAACATTGCAGATTTTCCTCCTCCAGTCGCCATACAGCATAGAATGTCTTCTCCATCCAGAACGCGTACGACAATCGTGTGCTGGGCGGGATACAGACCGTCGGGCCACTCGGGAATCTCTTTCTTGACAATTTGGGTGACAGTATCCTGACCTTGAGGGTCTCTCCAGCGAAGCTGAGGCGCCATAAGAGTGCTGAGCAGCCAGTCGGCGTCGGGGGAGTAGAGGAAGGCGGAATGATGCCTCCGGACTGCCGTGGGAATCGAATTCAAACTCAGCACTTTACGTAATAAGGTCGACCACCATACATCCGGCACGCGGTAAACTACAGACTAGAACTTGATCGTAAATGAAAGGGGCAGGCAGGCTAGGCGGAAGCCGATATGTATCGGAGAAGAGCAAGAACCAAGGTCGGGGAATATGACGGGAGATAGGCAAATTGGGCGGAATTGTGTTGAGTGGACCAGGGATGCGAGGGACAAGCTGACTCGTCATGTCCGGGAGGAGATGAACTTGCAAATATCGTGCCTGATGATCTGATATACATGTAATAGTGCAGAAGGAGCGTTGTAGACGTCTTGAAGACACTCCATAGTTGTGAGGAAAAGACCCGAAGCTTGACGCAGAAGCTGGCCACGAAAAGTGGCTCACCCGAGGTTGTAACGGGTTTCAGAGATCCGGATTTTCAGAGATTACCCAGAGATTTATGTGGATGGCTTGGGTCTGGATGTTAACGAGGAGCCGGACAAGATGTAAGACCTCGGAAGCGTGCAATGTGGCAATGGGAGCACTTAAAATGGACAAGTTCAGGGGGATAAAAACGCGAGGATAGCGTGAGTACAGTGAATCACGAGTTGCCTTTGATCATGGATGAGAAGGAATAAATCGATAAACCGAATCACGATACCAAGGAGAAGCTGAGATCACCCAGTGGGGTTGAGGGAATAATTCGAGGACATTGCCATGAGGAATCACGAAGTGCCGTTGATCATGAATACGCCCAATAAACAAACATATGCCGGGGAGAAATTGAGTCGAGAGAAATGAGTTGAGATAAAATGGGAGGATGCTTGATGAATCATGAAGTGCCGTTAATACTGAATAAATGAATGATGTTCTGTCGAAAATGCTTGACGCCGCATGACGGAAATGGAGAATCTTGCGAGAATTGAAGGTAAATTGATGTTAAGAGTTGAGCGCTAGCGACTATTGCACATGTTGGAACGAGGGGGGGGGGGGTGCCAAAAGACACCGAATGAACACCGGAAGGGGGGCTAGTGGAGGGGCCGCGACGATGATGTGTACAATGAAATTGGCTGGAAGAGAGTAGCCCATCGGTGAAGGAAGGTGGAGTAAGGACCCATTGTAAGTTTGTAACGTTTAACTTGGGTATTCAGGGGATCTTGAACTGCCCAGCTTACAAGCCCAGGTGAGT
Organism: Mycena galericulata; assembly: GCA_029289565.1. NCBI lineage: Eukaryota > Fungi > Basidiomycota > Agaricomycetes > Agaricales > Mycenaceae > Mycena > Mycena galericulata. Next base: position 1,705 of record JARKIA010000355.1, read on the forward strand.
AATTGGACCGATTCCTAACGACGCAGTGTGGTAGCCAAGAGCTTGGAGAAAGAGACCCAGGTAACCTTCAGAAAATGTGATAACCAGAAGGTGGAACAGAAGAGGCTGTGCCGATCGGGATTCAATGATAGTAAATTGAAAAGGTGGTAAATGAACTGGGATGAGGGACCAAATGCATGAATGAAGATCCTGGCCCTGGGTTAGTAGTTAGTAGTTACACAATATGAGATATGCCGCTATGCGGGAGGCATCGGATCCGATGATACAATGCATTGCACGGATATCCGAGATTCATTGTGGCGCCTTGAACCAAATGCAGGATTGTGCAGGAGACCCGTGTGTTGCGGATACGTACAAGTATTGAAATTTTGATGAGCGGCTTCAAATGACGAGGGAATCAGGGAAAAGCGGGTCTGGTAAAAATGACGCGACTGCCGCGCATTGACGCGCACCGGCGCGGCGTTGACGCGGCACTGACGCGGCATTGACGCGGCACTGACGCGCATTGACGCGGCGATCGGCGCGCCGCCTCCAATATTCAAATTAAGTCCCGAGAAGCCTTGATTCCTCTAAAGACAACCATTTGTGGCCTCAATGCATCCTCTGAAGCAAAAAAAACCCTTCACAAAAATGTGGTCAGTTAACACTAAGCCACATCGGGGAGTATTATTCTCCATTGAAAACAGGGTGTATCTACTACAGAGCGGACTAGAATTGATTCGGGAGGCACCTGTAACTAGGATATGCACGGAATTGCTTGCCCTCGGGTCAGGTTTAAGTACTGGTATAGTTCATTGGTCGACTTTCCGGTGTGTTTTGTTACAGAGGTGACACAGACATGCTCAGATTGCTCCGAGTCGTGGACGTCTCGCATTCCGTTAGATTGTGTTCGGTCTGCAATTCCAGTCCATTAGGTGACGCGCGACAGCGCGGACCGCGGCGCATGAATTTTACCGGCGGTATAACCGCATTGCTCCTTGTTTAAAAATGCGGCCACCGATCCGGTCAGTAATGAACTCATTACTGTCACACATTCTTTGTCTGCACTCGGAGCAGCAGGGCGAGTTCATGTTCAATTACTAGGTGTCTCAGACCCCGAAGACTGTTCAGATCCGATGATAAGGAACCTCATCCAAGTGTGCATGCAATTTCACAATGTCAATATTAATTTAATGTACTATTGAATTATTTGTCTGCAATGCACACACCGTAACCTCTGCATGATTATTTGCCCTGTTGACATGCATGTGCCAGGCAGATCTGTGAATTGCTCGGATATCTACCCATACTTGCTTGTACTAATTTGGTTATTCATCGACGCATATTGACGCAGCTGTTGACGCGCATCAACACAATTAATCCTCCCCGTGATGGAATTTTATAGGCCAGAAAACTTGAGGGTGTTGTTGCACTCCTCAGATGGCTCCGAAGTCAACATCGGGTAAGAATTTTGGAAATAACTCAACGTTGAAGACTTGAACCGTGTACTGTAATTTGGGTATGTACCTTAATATACTAAGGCCCTCCGGGCATGTCCTGGTACCTTTTACCAGAACCGGTCCCTTGAAAAGCCATAAATATTAGAAAGAGCATTGCATGCGGCTCAAGGTTCGCTCGGTCAACGCTCACGCGTCGACCAGCTCACATTGAGCCCAGGATGGCAGGATCCGTTCATATTCATGTCAGAAGCTCACAACAATAAAGGGATTTATTTTATGATTATTTATTTTTTACACGCCATATTTATTTTATTTTCACCCGGATCAGCGGCCCGCAGATTGACAATTCGTCTTTCTGACCTGGTCCCTAAATCGGTACCAGGAATTTATGTGTCCCTCTTGAGTATAAGTGTTTTCAATCCGAATTGAATTGCCTCAAGAGCGGGAAAGAATGTTCCAGTGGAACAAACTTGAGTGAAATCCATGCAAGTGCTAAACCAGAGATTTAGACACCCAAAAGCAGGTGAAGCAAAGTCTTACAATTCCACATCCTGAGCTGGATTTTCAACGATGACCTGCCATTCCACAAACACACTTTGTTGTTCTTCCCTGCTGCTTTGACTTGGACTTGGCACTCAGCAACAAGTTGAAGGATTGAAGCCAAGTCAAAGCAACATCAATTTACACAATGTAGTGAGGCATGGACGAACAAGTCTTCCACCCAATTGAACTGTGAGCAAATCCCTTTGATCGACTGATGAGATTATAATTAAAGTCCAGCAGGCAGTCAAGCTAATAATGTCACAGATGCCAATGGCAGCCACAATCTGGAGGTCAATTAGACACAAAGATATCACACACCAGATCCGTACCTTTCTCTGGAAGTGCCTACATGGAGCCCTTGAGATAGGGAAATTTTGGTGAAATATACCTGAATGCGAGGACCGCGAAATGTGCAAAGTGCAACATAACCGAGAGTCTAGATCACATCTGCTGGAATGTGCATGCCCCGGCCAGTCCCCAAAAAAAGCAACTCCCGGCGTCATTCAGATTCAATGGAATTGTTCAGATGTGTAGTACACATCTTTCTCTCTTACAAATTTGGTCGTCACCCAGTAATCTTGACTGTCACAAGAAAAAGCTGATGGCCGATTTTATTGGCCTATATTGTTTCACTGACTTGGCCTGTACTACTGGCACATCATGGCACTATTTCGTACATTCAGCCGTATCTTTGATTCACAGCACTCAAATTACCCAGCACAGATGGCCCCAACCAAGATTCCTCAATCTAAACATTTCCATGTCCCTAATTTGAACAACTCCGAGATGCCCGAAGCTACTGAGAGAATTCGAGTCACCCAGGGTTAAATGACCACTGACCATGTTGAGGGTCAAGAACAGGGCAGGCCAGTGTTCTTCACCTGCCCGGAAGGTCATCAGGGTATTCATCCCTCCCCTTTGTTGACTTCTATCCAGCGTGTAAGGACGCGATCCTGAAAGGTAATGCTCGATAAATGCGGGGTATAATTCCCATTTCCCCCCAATATGATTACCAGTGGTCAGTAAAGTTAATCAACTTTTCAGTGACGAGGCACATGGTGAAGATGTCACGGTCTGCACTCTTTCAAAGTTACATCCACTGCACATATTTTTGTCTCTTAGTCAATATTTTCCAACCACCCGACTCAGACCCAATCTGCCGAGGTAAATCCACTGTTTTTTAGGATATAGATCCTTGAATATAGGCTTATAAACACTTGACAAATGTGTCGAGTCGGAAACATCCAAGTTCAACGAAGAATGGGTACGCCGCGTCAATCACGTGATTGTCGCGACCATCAGCTCAACTACTATACAAGCCTAGGTTCCCTACCACGTATATGATCGGTTTGAGTCGTGAATATATACTGATCCAGTGCATCGGATGGCCAGAGGAGCCAAAAGATGGGATGGTTGTGGGTGGAAGGTAGTACTCGAGGAATGTTTGACTTCCAAGTTGAAGTTCCACCTCAAGATCCTATAGGATGTATATCAGATACTAACTACAGACATACAGGCATTGAATAGTACTGGGAGAGGTGCCCCGGCGCTGACGCGGACTAACGCGGCATTGACGCGCAGTGACGCGGCAGTGACGCGGCACTGACGCGCATTGACGCGGCATTAACGCGCATTGACGCGGCATCGGCGCGCATTGCCGCGGCGTCTGACGCGGCGTCGGCGCGGCAACTCTATTTCTAAAATGTAATTATTTGAGTCGTACAACGCAGTTGAATGTCCCTTTACCACCAAAAGCTTTTTGCTGGTTAATACGGAGTGAAACCCTGATTTAACAAGGTAAATAACTTAAGATTGATGCCCGGACAAGGGGCTAAAACATAGTTCAAGTATGTACATACACTACTATTGCTGTTCCGGGTGTCGTGCAAGCAATTCCGTACCCTAGGAGCCTTGCTCAAATGTTCTAAGCATGCCGCGTCAATCGCGCGTCACGCCGCGTCACTGCCGCGTCACTGCCGCGTCAATGCGCGGCAGCCGCGTCAAAATCTCCAGTCCCGAAATCGCTCAATGCGACCAATGGCCGGTTCGCGTGGATCGAAAGCAACTTTTGAGGTCGCCTCTCCGGTCTGCGTGTATAAATGGTAATATACTATAATTGCCGACCATCTGTCATCCGTGATATAACGGAAAGGCGTGAATACTCACAGTATGGGGGATCTAGTTCTTGACTTTGTGGAACATTGATTTCCTCCACAGCGGCAGTCTCTTCGGCAGTCAGGTCAAAGATTTTCAGTGCGAGGCTGCTATCATCCCACGTGGTTATCCCAATCCCGAATATATCTTCGGCGGGCATAGGGTACGTGGCGGAGGGTTTACGATATAGTTTTAATCGCTGTCCAAGGGGGTCGGAGAAACCTTCTGCATGAGCAAGACATCGCTTCAGCGTCTCAATTGTATGAGGAGGCGGAATTGAGCGCCCTCTGATACGACCTTGAAAGGGATCGGCTGGATCGAAGGCCGTCTTTGAAGGGATTGCTTCATCCTCGGTGTACACACGGTAGTTTACTGTCCGAGCATTTGAACGGCACAAAAGGATTACAGAGTGAGGCACGCACTGTAGGTCTCATGCGTTGAGCTTGTAGTTGCACTGTCTGATGGGTACGATATCGCCGTGGATTCCCGGGAGAGGCGTGAAAAGAACATCGCTCTGCCGCCCAGTGGAGAGAAAGTGCTCAGGGAGAGACGCGAACGCGACGCACCAAAAAGGGGTGAAAGCATGAGGGTGAAAGCTGATTCACGCGTCAATGATCCCGGCTACCGGGCCGATGGCCCCTATTTTTTTGGTGTCCGTTGCTCCTCATTTAAATTTCGGAGTCATTGAGAACATCAACCACACAGACTCATATTATTTGGAGGATGAAGCTGGCATTGGGTTCTTTCAATCAATGGAAGGAGATTGCGGATTTGTCGCGCATCGAATACAAAGGGTACAAGGGAGGTTACCGATTCACGAGGTGATTTGGCATGAAAAATTACAGTTGCTTAGAAAACTTAGGGTGCAGACAGTTCTTTTCTGTTTTTGCAAATTTTTGGCAGAACAGCTGTCCTGCCCTCAGATCTTATCGGATTGCTTCGGGCCCTAGCCCATTCTCATGGAGGGTAGGCGTCTCATTCCGACCGCCGAAAATAACCTGGGGTTACGGTAGCTACTGTCCCAGGGTATGCGCCGATGCGGCACGTACGACGTGTTATGCTCTAACTATACGCGGGGATCATCAGCCGGGTGATCGAAATTTGCTTCTGTGGGCGCGAGGTGCTTGGCGCAGCGAACCCCCTTCCTCCTTCCTCCTCCATCTTCGGGTACCGCATCATTCATCCATGCCCTTCACCGAGAATGGTGAGTATTCCTCCTCCTGAATGCCAGGATATTTGACTGACAAGAAGACATTGCAGAGAAAACCTCGTCGAAATAACTCAAAAACCCCGCGTTGTGTACGATCCCAACCGATATGACATCGGTATACGCACCAGGGAGGAGATTGAGCCCCATCTGCAGCTATTGCGCGAATACGTGCAAACCTGCCCGATTGAGACGCACGAGAACGTGGGGTTCATGATTGATCTCGTTTCGGACTAGGCTCGAATCCAGCCTGTATATGAGACACGTCGTCGATATCGACTCATCATATACAGGCCAGTCACTGGTCTAGTTTCGGACTCGAACTTCGATCCGCCGTGGTATCTAGCAAGCTCCCTCCGATTTTTGCGATGGGTACAAGCGAGGCCGGAGGGCGAATACATCGAAAAGGTGCCGCTGCTCCAGTTGTCTTGAAAATGGTATGTGCTTTCTTTATGCTGTGCAACGTCCATGATCATTGACCAACCTGAAAAAAGAATAGGATTGGGTGCGGGATGGAAGGAAAGCTGGAGAATCGGTTGAGCGTTTGAGTATCCCGTGGTTCCAGAACTTCTGTTCTGGAACTATGTTCATAAGATTTTGCTGGGTAATTTTAAGGGTGAAACGAATACCGTTTCAGAACGCACTTTAGTCAATAGCCATGTGTACTGTTGAATCAGATTCATGCAGGTTCGATGCCTGGTTCCAGACTAGGCGGTAAGTTGTCACTTCTTTCCTTGGACACTTGTATAACGATGTTTGGTGTTTGCATGCGTAGACCTGAGATCTACGTAGGAGGTTTGCATCCAGGCCGGGTCCAAGATGAGGACACAGAATTGGAATGAGACTCAGAAGGGATGTGGTGGGAAGTACTAACCTGGAGACTCGGCAGTTCAGAGTCCGACGCGCCAAGACGAAGAGAAAGAGCCCGCGGGGGATCAGGTTCGATGATGAGACAAGCGTGTTTGGTTTGATTGAAGTTTGTGAGGTAGGTTTGTGCATTACGTGTGTGAGTAAGTTAAGTAAGTATGTGATAAAGGGATACAGTGTATGGAGGAGGAGCGGGCAAAAACGTTACCCAAGAAATGTATGAAGACCCGTGAGCCCGGAGGAACCAAATGTATCGCCCGAAAGGTAGACCCGAGGACTGATAGGAGAAGATTTTCGTGTCGTAGACGAATGCGAGTATGGCGAGATGCGTGGGTGCTGGTCGTGTAGGCGCGTGCCTGTGCGTGCGGTGTATGTTGTACAAAAGCTGAGCGCTGATTAGCGGATTTGAACATTGACGAATTATCGATTAGCTGCGAGCCGGGATAACTGGACCACCGTTTATCGTGTATCGTTTATCACGACCTAGAACCCTCTCCGCCTTGATGAATGCCGGAACCCCGCTACGCCTCGACGTCCCGCATCCAAGGCGTGAGCTTGAAATCGGGATTCTCCTTCTCTTCGTCATTCGCCGAGAGAGAATCAATTGATCAACGCTCCAGCGCCGACGTCGGAATAGATGCAGCACCGCCTCGATCCCCGCATATACGACGAGTGTGCAGACGCCCGTTACGCGGAGAACGGTGAGTGGGTCCGGCAGCTCTTTAACTCTTCTCCATCCCGTCCACCCAAAGTTGAAGACGAAGCCGAAGAGCAGGAGCCGACGGCGGAGGAGCACGGAGGTGAGGAGAAAGGAGATGGTGGCGCTGATGATGAGCTCTAGGGGCGAGGTATGCAGCGGTGGTGGCGCGGATGGGAGTGCAGACGGTGGAGGGCGTGGCGGCGAGCATGGGCGGGGGTGGCAAGAGGAAGTCGTCGCTGACAGTTAAGCGGCGTTGATCGGATCAGGCGGGACGGCGGACGTATGCTGTTCGATGTTCGATTTTGGGTTGGGATCCGCAATTAGAGGAGCGTGATGGCAAGCTTCGAGCGGGGAGATATCCGTCGAGTCAGACTCTGTTTTCAATCCAGTTCCGTTTATTTTTTTGGGGGACAGAGACGTGGGAGACCCGACCCGATATCAAGATCTTCTCCTTGGTTCAGCTGCGGAGACGCCGAGAAGGAAGCACATCTTACTTCATGAACGGACTTGGGGAGTCCGCGGCCGGAGGGCCAAGGATTGAGAGGGGTATGCGTTATGAAAAACGAAAAAGCAACAAAAGTAGTTACTAGGCCAGCTATTCGGGGGCCGGGAATCGAACCCAGGTCTCTCCTCGATCCATAGTACAAGTCATGTAAAGGCGAAGGAGTGTGTTCCATGCACTACACCCGGTATTGTATCTAGGTCTCAAGCCTGGATATGTACGAGGATGTCCCCCCTCAATCGAAGCAACGGGTGACATACACGGACACCGCTCTCCCGCGATATTTAATTGAGGGTACTCAGATATGGGAATACGCTGATCGCTACACCTCGAGATTTAACAACTCCACCTCATTTCCAAAAAAATTGCCAAGACATGGTTTGTAAATTCCGGTGCCAGGAATCGAACCCGGGTCTTTCCGTGATCGAGCGTATAAACTGGATAACGGCGGAGGACGTTCCATACACCACACCTGATTTTATATGTAGCTCTCACCCTGAATAGGTAAAAGGATATCATTCTGCACTTGGATCCTAGTCTGTGTAGCCTGGCTTTGTTTCAGTACAGGGAGGAGGAGTATGTAAGTATGTAGCCTACCGCACCTTCTGCCCAATTAACTCGGCTTCTTTGGGAGACCCAGATGGTTGGGTATTCGATCCCTCACCCCACGTTCCGCACCCGCTTCTAATCCTACCCTCCACAATAGTCAGTACATATAATCCCACCTTGATACCCTCCAAACGAACCTCAAATGCGCCAAGAAAGATCCAGCCAGGACTCTGTACAAGGGTTGCGACAAAAACAAGGGGTAGATCGATCACTGTAATTCGGGCGCCAGGAATCGAACCTGGGTCTCTCCTGCACTGGGGGTGCTTTGGATCAAGATGAAGAAGTGTGTTCCGTACACCACGCCCGATAATATATCTAACTATGAACCTGAATAAGTACAATTATACCACAGTATACAAAGGATGGTTGCGGCACTTCGCACTCAGGCGTTGCGAGTCATATTAATGGGCAGATGATACTGATTACCTACAGTCTACAGTAAGCACATTACTTACAACCAGCTCAGTTGACAGCGTCCAAGCGTCAGAACTTCCAATACATCTTCCAAAAAGGTTAGAAAGCCTTTGACGAATTCGGGTGCTCGGAAGCGAACATGGGTCTCTTCTCAGTATTCAATCTATCGACCCAACACCTGGTTTTTTATGCAACTCTGAGTCTGAATAGGTACAATACAAGCACACCTCGATCCTCGTCCATGCTAGCCTCCTAATACGTGCATAACAGACTGTACGAGGTGCCATCTGATATTTTGTCTCACATTGTGGTAGCCCAAGAGGCCTCCCGCACATCGATAACCTGGATCCCGTTCTCAAGGAGATGGGCGCGGTTTATCACCGTGGTTGTCGTTCTGTAACTTCTGTTATAGTCCCATTCACATCCTTGGTGCAACAGTTAATTTTATTTATTCATTTGCCAAGGTACAGACTCAAATCAACTCTACACACATTTCTCCTGATATAACTTAGATTCAAACTTCGAATATAGAGTAGAATTTACATAGTGAGGGAATGTACTCAGAATCTGAGTCGTGGGGTTTGTCCTAAAGACCTCATAGGGGGCCCAGAACAAGCCTCTGAGTACCCGGTCGATATAGCATCACAGGGAGGATAACCCAATAATCCATGCCACAACATTGGTAGAATATGTAGAAAGTATTTACAATAACTTTCAGATGTTTGAGGCTTCAAACATACAGAAGGTATACAAAAGATATGCTGAGATCAGCATATCTTTTGAATACCTTCTGCCTCTTTTGAATGCATTGTGCATTTTTTGACCCACAGACATATGAAAGGTATTGTAAATATGTTCTCCATATTTTTTGAATGTCTTGGCATGGAATATTTTGTTATCCTCCCTGTGCATGCAGAAACATTGTACTTAAGCAGACACTAATATTCTCACATTCAATTGCATCGTTTGGGCGGCAGAGGCACAAAAAAACAAATACAGTGACGAGGTGACCTCTGAAATGCGCCTATGTTTGCGGTAATCACAGCCTGGAGAACCGTATCAACATCTCCCCTTGTGGGAGGAGATCTCCTTGAAAGGGTATCAATTTCATCCTACATATAATACAGGAGGAATAAAAATAAATGGGGCACGAGAGGAAATGCGGAATTCCAATGCAATTCCGCTCATATAGTTTTCAGAGCGATACATTGGGAATTGAGTCTCCAGTGAGGGAAATGGTCGAAAATAGCGAAAATGTCTCAAAAAGGAAAAAAAAAAAAACGGCCGCGCCCTATGTTCCGCAAAGGGCTGTAATCCCCACAATGTATGATCTTCACATTTGGGCATAGAATTTTTTTCAACACAGCTTCCTATCTTCGCTCGCTCCGTCTTGGCGCCAGCAGTATGGATTGGCAAGCTTTCCTGATGGGGGATACCGACCAGAGGGGTTTCTCGGAAAACCCGGGTTCCCGATAACACTCGAATTATTTGAGGGGTTTCTCTGTGAAACTGGGTTTCTCATTAGATTTATCCATGAATATGACATGGATTAGGCCTCTTCGCGGCGGAGGCTGAACCTTGAATGAATGAATTATTCAGAGTAGAATTGGATCAGATAAATGCCGAAGGCACTTAGATAGAGATATGGTATGTATGAGGCAAAATATTTTATAAAATGTGGGGGGATGTCATATTTTTATACCCCTAAAACCTCAAATATCCTCCCTTTTAAATAGACAGGGCATTCAGAGCTCATGTCAAGAAATGCGTTGCCACTTTGACTGACCCAAGGGCAGCAACACATTTTATGGCTTGCACAGACCCCATGGCTATGTACACCAATGATGAAAAATATTCATAATACCACCATCTGTGAGGAATTGTTTGTGTTCGCAGATCGGAAGTCCTGAGTTTATGCCTGTTTCAACTTGCCATCAGTGTAGTGACTTGACGACCCAGGACACTCGTTTGTAGGCCAGAGACTCTCAAAGGACTCAGAAACAGTGCTCGCCAAAAGGGCTAAGGCCTTAAATATTTAAGCCCTTAAAGAGGCCTTAATTAAAGCCTTGAAGATTTTTTGGCCAGGCCTTAAGCCCTTGAACAGGCCTTAAATTATGGCTTGTCTTCCGGGTATATAGTCAAGTTCAACTCATCGGCCACCTTCTCAGTTATGGGACTCAGAGAGTGTGCTCTTCCAAGTTTGTAACAAGTGGATGAGGCGAGAAAACTGCCAGGGAATTGCCCGACTGAGATTGGCAGAGGGCCATATGGCCACATGCCTCAAAATGGACCAATTAGCTTGCTAAATCGGTCTACAGATCGAGTTCCAAAGAGCCCGAGACGCAGGGGACCGCCAGCTGTTTTGAACTGTGCCGAAATGCGCGAGAAGTTAATCTCGAGGGCTTGAAATGCCCTTACATTTAAGGCCTCAAGAGCCCCGAGAACCCGATTTAAGAGCTTAAGGACCAACACTGCTCAGAAATAGCTGCGATATCATTATAGGGTCTACCAAGTGCTCCCTAAATTTTCTCGGGGCTCAGTTTGTTTATTTATGGTTTCGTAGCAGACAGCACTGCTGGACGCAGTGCACTCCTGCAGTTTCAACTCAAAAGGGAAATATCTGGCTTCGAGGCAGATAATTCATAGTACATATTAGCTACATTTCGGGTGCTTTATTTTGAGAAAATGCGCAGAACTGAGGTCAAATCGAGTTGAACCAGTCCCAATTGATGCTTCACGTGATCGTCGAGGCGGAACAATCGGGATTACCCACCGGCTTGATTTCGGCAGAGTGACTTTCGACCGACGGATTGCGAGTCCGAACGGATACGGACAAGAACATAAAGCAGATAAGACTAACCATCAAAATCAGCCGGAACCTCTTTGCTCAATGCTAGAGGAAATGAAATTGTAGACAGGTACTGTACGTGACCCACGGTCGGGTCAACCCTACAACCGGGTCATCCCGATAATATCTCGGATTGGGCATGATTTAGGGCAAATCTGATTAGTAGCATATCTACCTTCACTTGTAACAATGATGATCTCAAGAGGAGTAGTCATTCGGGGTAAAACTCACTGAGGACGAAGGTTGTTTTCGCGGCAACCTGGATCAAATGCCATTTTGGGTCATTTCTCAAATCTCTTCTGGTGTCTATCTGCCCCCAAGGGAAACTGAGAGCTCTGAAGTTATGTACAGACCTTGTAACATCTCTGAAGAGTCCTCTGAAGAATGAACCCCAATAATATTGCAACCAAAGAATGCACACCATCGAGCCCTTCATAAATTTGGTCAACATCCCTGCCTCTCACTTTTTATACTTTATCTGTCCTCCCTACACGATAGTCCTGAATCCCAAACTTTATGGAATTCATTTCATACATATAAACTTCCTTTGGGAAAAAATCCGGCCTTGCACAGGCCAGTGTTGCAGCTTAAGGGGTTAATAACGGTAAGATTTTTGGTTAAGGCTTAAGGACGTAATTACGGGTTATTAGGGCCTGATCGGGTGCACAAGAACTTTCTTAGAATTTTCTTAGAATTGGTTTTGGCTACTTATCCCGTCCCTAAACTGTCTCAGAATCTGAAAATTAGTCATTCTATGAACAGTTGGCCCAAAGAGTGGCGGGAAATTTATTGAACAGACTTTCTGAGAGATTCTAAGATCGACCACGAGTTCCAGGAGCTCAACTTTAGAATTACAGGGCATTTACAACCCACACGCTCTCTGCCACTTCTCATCATCTATGATGGAGAAAATACCTAATATTTCCATTCCCGCCTAGTTTAGGGACAAAATGTGTGGGAAAAATGTGGGTGCAGAGAAATCGGTCGATTCTTAGGAATTCATTCTGATGCACCCGATCAGGCCCTTAAGGGTGGTCGTAATTAAGGCTTAATTTCCTAAAAGGGAATGCATAACAGAAATTGGCAGGCTACCTCTCAAACTTGGCCCTAGTGCTGGAGAGAGCACCATCATCAGGGTCCTCATCACTCTCCCCAGCCGCAGGAACCTTTATCATCAGTATCTCCCGGGTGAACTGTTTGGCCTGTGGTTTTTCGTGGCGGCTTATTGATATTGCCGCCGAATAAAAGTGCAAGCGAGCGAGGTAAAAAGTGGCTGGTTTGATTTTTGAGCGTCCAACAGAGGGGACAGGCTTTATTCCTGCAGCCTTCACCCATTTTGTTCACCTCAATCAAGCCCGAAATATCACGTCGTCATTGACACGTGCTTATCCTAAGGGGTAACTAACCCTTAAAAACCTCTCAAGTTTTGGTTAAGCCTTAATATTAAGAGGTAATTAAGCCTTAACCTTAATTAAGGCTTAAACCTTAACTGCAACAGGCCATATTCAGGTCAAAGTGACGAGCCGGAAGTGAATAGACAGAATTAAGTCAAAGTTCAATTAAGCGCCGTAAAACAATGCGGAATCATGTCAAAACTGAATGTTAACAGCGTAGATGCTAGTTAAATGCAATAGCAGGGTTCCCAGGGCCAGAATGGGGCAGGATACTCTACAATGTCTGAAACCTAGAGGGAGGACGTGTCGTGATGGGTCTGATGGACCAATCGGAAGCCATGACCAGGTTGTAGGTCAACCATCAATTACTCGATTTCGACACAAATGATTCGCCGAGGGCACTACCCGCAACGGAAAAAATTGGGAGAGCAGATGAAAACATTAGAAACTCATTTACTCAAAGGTCTGTCTTTACAGAATGTCTGACAGTGGACTAGTTGAGAAGATATTCTAAGAAAGATTTGGCGTGACCCGTTAAGGGGGCATGTACAGTAGAGTTTTCGACTAACAGGGAGGTTCAAAAACCTGTTCCGACACTTTCAATTTCGATTCTGTTTTCTCTGCTTTCTTACAAGCTGTTTTTGTACAATGACTAATTTGTCATGACTAAACTGTGTTTGTACTTATTGTCAAAAAGTGACCCCAATCGATGTGCTCCCACATGTAAGTAGTAACTAAACCTAAAGGTTCAGCCAATGATCCAGCCGTGATCTGCGTGAATTGAATATCTCAATCGCTGCCATGATGCTCAGTTGACACAATGAGAACTCTTCCGCGGTTGCTGTCCCACTCCTCCCCAAGCTCCCCCCCCCCAATTCCAGATTCCGTTGCAAAGACCATATCTGCATTGCAATTCTGACACTCTTTGGATGCACACAAGTTGAAGTGGGGCTGCATGTCCAAAAACCGGGATACTCTGTTGGACCTCCCTGTGGAAAGACAGACATAAAAAGAAAGCAATCGTGAGGTTACATGCGGGAGAGAATAGCACTAGCCACTCAAAACGGCTTTATATTCATTAGATTCGAAGAATTTGTGAAAAATTCAAAAAATTCAAAAAAGTCCCTCCTAAGCCCCTATTCTCTGTTACATGATATATGAGGTCAAATAAGATTCGAGGTCTCAAAAACTGCATCTCGTAGATCAAAAGTACGATTACATAAGTACTCATAAAAATTATACGAAAAAATTATACCATATATGATCTATCTGAATTTACATTATTCTCTCCCCTCCATGTGGCTTAAGAATGGTTGTTGAGGTCGGTAACATCAGTACCTGGATATGAAGTGTTTATAAAGATTATTGTGACAAGGGTGCTTGAAAGTGCACTGACCACACGCTGATTCGTGGACCTGGATTGCAACTGCCGCATTCGCAGGGATCAGTTGTGTTACAGTAGTACCAGTGAACCACTAAAGAAAGTCGGAACCATTAGTCTCGGGTCTTGGGACAATAGTAGAGGATGTACAATGAAATGACCGTTGACTTGATCACCATAGTTGACTTGGACATTCCCTGTCTGGGAGTGAAAGGTAACACCAATAGTCATGATAGCCTGTCGACCGGCGGGCACATCAAACATCTGGGATTGTGAGACGGTCTGGCTGTTGTCCGTAGTCGTTGAAACACCCCCTCCCAGTGAGATTCCTTCAATATCGACGCCAATGTCAGCATTGACTGCGGTACTTGTGTCGACAGTTGTAGATCCCCCGAGCATGACAGTGAGAGGGTCAGTTCCTCCGTCACAGCTTCGGAAACTCTGATTAAAACAATAATCCTCGCATTAGATCCAAGACGTACTTCAAAAACGGGTTTCCGACGTTGAAAAAGTTCTGCACATCAGGGTTGTTAACAATGTTGATCTACAATAATTAAAATTTAAGTATTTCTCATCGTCCAACTGACGTACACTCACCAGAGTACATTTGTCCGCGCGCTCGACGTTGGGAGTGCCTGTATGGTTTAAGTTGGAATAAGTAGTCCATTCAAGGATTCAGTTACATACCTGCAGCTCCGGGGCATGAATTGAGGAGATCTGTGTCTCCCAAAGTCGGGTCTGTTTTATCACCTCTCATAGTAACATTTCTGGGTAAAGCAATCACCGTGCCGCAAAGAGAAAGGGCAATGACACAGAGAGGGAAAATGGAGTACATGGTGAAGTTCGAAGAAAAATAAGACGAGCTAGCGCTGATAGGAAGAAAGAAGACTGAAGGTGAAAAGGTGTGATGAAGAAAAGACAAAAAAACTCAACTCCCTTATATACAGTTCACTCAATATAGATTTCACCCAACTTGAACAACGAGAGGTTTATTGAAGACCGTGAAACACCGAACGAAACCTGAGGAGCCAGTAAAATCTACATTTGTATCTTGATATCCACCCTCACTATGGTAATCTGCCAGAATCGAGGTCTATTAAGAGAGGTTTAACACACCCTTGAGGGCAGTTGGATCTGATACATGCAACAGGTTTCATGGGTCAGAGATGCCGCCATGACATGACAGTCATCGGAGATGCTGCCCGGGCATTTGTGGTGTAACACAGACCTCTTCGGGGGATTACGATTTACCGTCAGCAATATAAACAAATCCACCCGTGAACTACCTCCTTTCTGATGGACGGTCACGAAGGCGGGTTATGCTTTGAGAAAATAAACTTGGGATGTGTGTCTGATGTTTGCCAATCCATACAAAAATAAAAGACAATAAACCACCTTTGAGCTGTCCGATGATGATATAGCCACGATCGCAGTAATTCTTGATTAACCCTCCTTGCGGTAATAGATGGACCTCGGCCAATGTGGACACAGGTAGACGGATGTGGCTGATAGACCAACACAGACATAGTGGGGGTTTCAAAGACTGCCGGCAGAAGTGGATGAGGTTGTACAGCATAGGCTGTGGTAGACCGAGGTAGCCAAAGGCTGTCTACGATTGATAGCCGGCGGTAGACTGATTGAAGGCAAGGATAGACCGAAGGCGGCTAACCGGTGTCTATACACGTCGTTGTACACATAATGTACATCTGTAATTGGAGGGTACACCAAGGTAATGCAAGGTGTGTCTACTTGGGGGGAGGGGACACAGTGTTTCCCATGCAATTCCTGATTCTTTTTCTTTTCTTATTTTGTAATTCTATAATTTCTATTTTTGCAGACAAAGTATGTCGACTAGCCAGGGTGGATTGACCGTGGTATTAGGTACGGGCTTGTGACGGGTGCGCATACTCGTTCTCTTAACGAAATAGACGGCTTTTGTTTGGTTTATGATGCATCCCCATTGAGTTATCCCCTTCGTCTACTCTCTCTTCTCGTGCTTATTCTCCAAGGTCAATGATCTACAAGACACTGCCAAGACACAGCCTACATCCCGAAATAATGAAGATATTAACACAAGAAATTCAAACTGTGGCCGTGATTTCGGGGACTTCCGTGAACAGCCTCCATGCACAATTCAACAGCCTTGCTACTAGTGATGTGCCGGGTCGGGCTTTCAAGCCCGACCCAGGCCTGACCCGCACCGGGCTCAGGTAGGGCTCAGGGTCGGGCCTCAGATTTTGCCCGACCCGCGACCCGGGCTCAGGCCCGTGCTTCAGTCAAAAAATTTTGGTCGGTTTCAGCTGAGCATGCATTCTCGGCATTATTGTCTCCAAGCGATTGGGGTGACATTGGATTTGTAGGGAGTATACAAGAAGTGAAAACGAAAACCAGACCGCCGGGTGATGGCCGCTGATGGCACTGACGACTAAGAATATAACGTAAGTCTCTCATCAACAACATTTGTTATATTCCTAGGACTAAAACTAACCATACCTAACATCCAAACCGACCTTTCTGACCAAACTTAACCCCAAACTTACAGCTCTTTGCGGAACTTAGAGCGCGAGTGTTTTTTTTTTGTTTTCAGTTATTTTGGGCAGAACAGCGATTACGGGCTCAATTCCTTTCCATTTGACTTGTGAGTATGCTCAATCTTCTCAGAATCCCGATGCGCAGTTTTCTGTGTCCTCAGATTTTTTAATTTGAGCTGGGATCAAATTTTCATACATTTTGACACATTTCCAAGCAGGACAGCTGGGGTACTATTTCTTTCCCAGGTGCCCTAAATTTTTGTTATGGTGGACTTCTATGTATTATCTAGTTCCTGAAATACCACAATAGTGGATGTAATGTCTAGTTTCAATCTAGGGATCAGGAAATATTGGGCTGATTTGCCCTCTCGGTCAGCCTGCTGTTGAATATCGGAACCTGGGATCATATTCACTATTGCGGTATTTCAGGAACTATATTATGCATAGAAGTAGATCATATAAAAAGTTTAGGGCAATCGGGGGTGAACTACTGATGCCCCAGCTGTCCTGCCCGAAAATGTCCCAAAATATGCTTACCTGAGACCCCCAGACCGAGTAAAAAATGTGAGGACACAGAGAACTGCGTATCGCGAATGCAAATCGATTGAGCCTACTCCGAAGGTAAACGGACCAGGACTGAGGGCACTATGAGTGTTCTCGTCAAAACAATCAAAAACAGGAAAAAATTGTCTGCGCCCTAAGTTCCGCAAAGAGCTGTAACTCAAACGCAAAGCTGATACAGAGCTCCTAGTTTGCCGCGGTCCGGCACCCCATCAATTCCTGATGCGGCGGACCGGCACAAGATATAGGCAGGCCTGGGCCTGAGCCCAAGCCCGACCCGACCTGAACAACACTACTTGCTACACAGTTTCGCACCACGTCGTAACACCGCAGCTGTTGAGCTGCAGCCACGTTGGCCTCACTCATATATATCAGGTGATGTGAATTCATCATCCTTTCCACGTCGCTCCTCACTATTGATAATTTGACCTCCACACTACTGTGGCTGCTGATCTTCAAATGGATTATTGCCGCATTCTGATTTCAAGCTTCAAAATCTATCAAGCATCACGACATCCCAACCCTGCCTGGTCCCGACTGATTGGTTCAAGAGTGTTGAAAATCAAGCACATGCAGTGAATAGGCGCCCTAAAAAATAGCCTTACACTGCACAACTTCAGACTTCTTCCCCGGCTTTGCACTATTTCTGCTTCAGTTCTACTACGGACTACGTCAATGCCCACTGCTCCACAAATACAAGGGTCTCAGTCCAGATGGCAAGCAATCTTAGAATGCAGCGGGCGATAATTGTGCGCTCTTTAAACATGTTCCATTGTTTTCCCGTCTAAACCTGGCTATGCATCTGTAGAAGGTCGATCCGTCTTTCACCTTGCTTTCCTCTTTCAATCATCAGTGTTCTCCCCGGCCCCCTATAGCGTCATTTTCAACGGCCAATCTGGATTCTGTATCCATCCCTGGCCTTCATCCCAAAAGATCATTGGGTATAATTTCCTCGTCGTAGTGTGGGATACGAAACGTATAGTTGAACTTCTGCCAATTTCTCCCCAGCTGCACCATGTAAATTTTCAACATCGATACGCTTTCCTACTTTAGCTGTTTATGTACGTAGATACCAAATAAATATAACAAGATTGAAATGGTGCTCCGGAGCGAAGCGTATCTTGGATTTGCCTGCCGGATCAACCTCTGAAGGGGATAGGACTTTGGCACCGGGCACACGGTCTGTGGCAGGAGTCGGTCCGGGACCCGGAGTAGGTCTGGGATGTATCTGCAGACCCGGGTAGATGCTCGGTTCGCAGAGCTCGCGCAATAGTTGGCTGTCGTGATGCATGATTACAAGTTCTCGTGGCGGAGCGGGAAGGCTGCCAGCTCTCCAACTGCGAGCGTCCAGTAGCCACGGCCCAGGAGATGGCAGCCATCAGGAAAAGACCCCCCAGATTATTTCGTCAAAGTTGGGTGAAAATTAACATAATTTCGTGTAATTATGCTGGTTACCTCATCTAGGTCAAATTTGGTAAAATTGAGTTTCCTCGGTTCGAAAGGTTCGTAATTTATGCAAAATTATGGTCAATTACATGTAGGTTTGCAGACCTTATACTATACTTTTTCGACTTCCAATCAACTCCACATTCAGCAAGGCAAAAAGGTGTCGTATATCATGTAGTGTATGAAACACGCGAGGGTAATGATAACGAGCCTAGACAGGCAAAAAACATTGAATAGAGGAATCCGAGTTATAGTCTTGAAGTATCCTCGAGTTTCAATCTTGAGTCGAAAGGATATCTACAGCAGGATGGTTTGCGGGACTATTGAAGAGTTGATGTGACAGTATTGAGTTGAAGTAACTGGTTTCGACATCTTGATGAACCCCGATGGACGGACGGACGGACGGATGGCATATTGAAAGAGAACAAATGATTGATCAGGAAGGCTTGCGGGAACGTCGGAGTTGATGCGACTGGTTTAACATCTTGCTCCGGGCTTCGACATCTTGACGGACCCAGCACCAATTCAGGTTTCCTCCCTAGTGATGTCCAGGGCCTGGCCTGAAGCCTGCTTGGCTGAGCCCGCTCAGGCCAGACCCTCACCCATGGCTTGAGCAGGCTCAGTGGAAATTATGGTTCTACCTGCTGAATATGGACCAGGTAGAGTTTCAGAGCATACCTATGGTTTGTATAGTCTCTCATAAACAGACACTACAACAAAAACTACAACAAAAATTACTCATACCTCCTGTATTGTATGGTTTGCATATTATTCATGAGATTCTCCCATACCTCAAAATTGAACCAGGACCCTTTTTTTACAAAATATCCCAGGGCTCAGGCCACGGCCCAAGGGCCTGAGCCCCGTGTGCCACCCCAGGGCTTAGGATTGGAAGATCTGAAGTGATGGCAAGCGACCTCAGGCCGGGCCCAAGCAGGGGCTTGCAGGCCAGGCCAGGCCTGAACATCACTATGAATCCTCCAATATTCTTGTTCATTGTGGAACACTTGTGGAGAGCAAGAGCTTTTTATGTACAGTAATCTCAATGAATCACACCTATTGGGAGAAACCACCTGGCCAACTCAGGACAAATCGGGATTTCAAATTTTGTGATTCCAGACTGCAGTATTAGCTCAAGTCATTCTTGACCACTTTGTAGTCCTGCAGGGTCTGCTTCAAATTTGAGAACGTGAGAAGCTCCTGTTGCACAGTTTTATGCTATTTTGGTTTTCAGTGATGGATCAAAGCCTGGCGACATTGCAGCAGGTCCATATCATGATATGGAACAGTGTGTAGAGCAAGAGCATTTTGAATTGTAGGTAAATCAGAATGGAATACAGATATACATGAATGAGTGCGGTAAGGCGCCGTAAAAATATCACGGAGGATATTGAGCGAAGTAATGGGGGGTTTAGGCTGAACAGCGGAGGATGTTGAGGGTCATCCTGATGCACAAGGGTCTTCACAGACGCAAGAAAATGGAGGACCTGTCCAACAGGTCAGAGGTGGTAGGACATACGGCATGAAAGAACGTACCGTGAGCATCAATATCCATGGTAGTAGATTCGCTGCGATGATGTGATACCACATTTGTGTTAATCAATTAAACCTCCAAAACTCTGCCATAAACTGGTTCAAATGTTCCCAAAATACAGTGCTACGTGTCACGGAACATTGTCATTGCAGAATTCTCGAAAACGTATCAAAACGAGACAAGAGGTTCAGAAGCTTAAATTCCACTTCTGTGATTCAACACCATCACCCCGAAAAAGGCAAATCTTGATCACACATGAATCACATCGGCACTTGTTGGTCAAATCGACAATAAATCAACAACTATCTTGATCGTTTCACCCCTTGATCTCGGGTCCAGAAAATATATCAAATACCCAGGGAATTCACATGCTATCCTCCAATCACATTTGTTCAAGAAAATTGACCATGCGGTACTTTTTGTGCAATTGGATTTCCACCGCTCAGATGATCATGGACCTCAAACCAGCTCAGCGGTACATTTCCAGCAAACCAATAGCAAAACTCCCTCGGCACAAGAACCATGCGGTTTGCCAATATTGCATTTAATTGTGTGCTTCTCCCAATTGTTGGTCGCCTTGTTTGTATTTGTATCGTAACCATTTCGATCGGTTTCAAATCCCTTATATCAAATTCCCTTATCTCCTTATCATTTCCACTTCCCTATAAATACAGCCCTGAATGTAAAAACATACGTCGCACTTTTATCCCCCGTATTTTCCTGCAGAATACTATCAAGTGTTGCCAAAACTTATTGTCTCTCAGAACACTGAACTATCGTCTCGAAACCTCTCTTAACAAGGCCTCCTTGTTGCTAAACTCGCCCTCTGGTCTTCAGAAGACCTACTGCCTCAATCGTATCTAACCTACCGGAATTACTGACCTTCTTATCGTTTACAGCCTATGTCCAGGACGTCTCGACTTTGACGGAACACGAGGTTCCTCAGGATATTTCGCATATTTCTTCGCCACTCCCAAAAGACACTTGGGATTTTTCGTTGTTGGAAAGTTTATCGACACTCGCGATCTTTGCAATAGTTGATCGAATTCCTCACTCATTCGTGTATTGTGATAAACGATACATCTAATCGATACACGAAGTAAAACAATTTACGCCGTCACAATGACCAGAAGGAGAAGGGGCTTGAGGGTCAAGGCATTAGGCCTTCGGGCGAACACTGGTGGTGATCACGGAAAGACGGAACTTGCGGAACAATTAAGCAGGCACGGTGACCAAGGCGGTGACCGACAGTAATTCATTCGAGTCCGATTACGCAAAAACAGATGACAAATTGTGATTTTTACCAGGACGACTCGATCGCTCACCTCTTGACATGAAATTAGGGCGCTAAAACCCTTACCTAAAGCTAGCGGGAATTGATGAGCTTCGTAACTGCGGCTGGGTAGGAACCTGGGTCTTTCCAATTGGTATTTTGCATGGAACTTGGAAGTGAAAGCCACTAAAAGATGCCACAAATGCCACTTTACAGGGTCAACTTCTCTTGGGTCGTTGAGGCTACACCACTGTTTGTACTCCGACCTTAGACCCAAGTTGGTGATGGAAATCTCAAGTGGATAATGATTCAAGCTAAATTTGGGCCCTTTGATGTGGAATCGAGGTCAAAACGAGAACCAGGTTAACGGTGAGATATTTAAAACAATCGGTAGCAGTATTATTAAAGAGTCAAACGCGAGACCAAAAAAGACCGCAACAACCTAATGATGAAGCATCACACATAACACACAGACTACACATCTGATAGAGTCTTTTGAGAATTACGAGTGCTTATGTAATAAGTAATCGTCTATTTGGGAAATCGATATGAGGATTTTTCGACCTCTGAACAAGTCAGTCCCCCGGGATCGTTATGATAAAATAGTGGCTGTGTTGAAGTCTTTTTTACGAGTTTCATTAGATTTTTTGTGATAAAATAGTGGCTGTAACCGGCTATATTACCGGCCCGCTTTCTGAACTGCATCTTGGCGTGTGTTCGATTCCCGGTGCGTACAGATTATATATATTTAGGAGCAACATTCACTGAAGCCCAGATTAAAATAGGACAGGCCTGTATCGCCCATGCGCCAATCTGGCATGAAATGCAATGGATGATTGAATTAAAAGGAAGTACATTACGGACGGCCATCCGTTCCCAATGCTGAATGTTGCCAATTAATGCTGATCATAGGATTTCCCTGTCAGACATGCTGACACATGTACCCGTGTTCCGGTGATGCAGGTGAATGTGTGTGTGGAGACGCACCGAGGTTAACACCCCGAGGTCCACATATAAGAGGTGATAGCCAAGTTGTATCTATGTACTGTATTCCAGATTTTGTCTGGACAGCAGCAAAATTAGCCTGAGATCCAACTGCGCACTGTTGAGCTGCATCTATGCCCACTAACTTTAGGTAGTGGGTCCTGTAGAGCCCTATTTCAAGTACGCCTTTTTCCCACGGCAATCATGAACAAACAACCGTATTCCCCGTGCGGGTTCGAGTCCCATAGGTTACTTTTTTTTGCCATTTCAGGGAGTCATCAATTATTTTGGCCTGTCGTCATGGCCTTCCGCGGAAGCAGACAGATGGCCATGGCTGGTGAGTTCATTTAGTTTCAGGAATTTTAACCCTCTGCTACACGGCAATCCCAGGAAACCTTGGAATTTCGTCGGATTGATGGAACATCGGAATCCAATGATTTTGTTCTTGTCATCTTGAGGGTCAGCCGTAGAATACAAGTCAATAGGCAGATCTTCGGATTCCGATGGTGCGTTGATTGATTTTTTGTGTTCTGCCCATGACACCATTTTTCGACGCTTGAAATCCAAGGTACTACCTCACGTAACATGATTCGGCGCATCAAATATGATCAATTGACGGACGTCGTCGTAACCGCCCGTCGTGCACGGACTAGGCCATTACCCACCAGACCCGCGCCCAGATACACATTCATACTGTTCAATTTACCCCTTGTACTCCTCATTTGGAGCTGTGTTTCACAGAGATGGGTGCCAGATAATGCTGCTCCGAATTGATCAACCACTAGTTTTTCTTGAAAAACTTATTGATTCATACCACTTCATAGCGTGGATCCACTGATATATGCAATGCACTCAATCGGAAGGCCACGGATTCAATTTTGAGTGGCACTTCAATTGAACAAAAACAAAAAATTTCGAAAACTTGGAAGTCATTCAAACTCCGCCGCGCACGTGGCGTCAATATGGCGTGATTTGATGGTCAACCATTGCCACGTCTCGTCTTTTCCCCCCATGTCGTCTCTCCCAGTTTTCAATGCGCACTCTGCTTCCTGTCAGCATCTTCAAGCCTTGTTCAACCATCTTCAAGTCCTTTCAAGCATCCTTGACCTATCTTCAAACAGCCTGGAGCTCTGTATGTTTCGCGGACCCAGTATTCAAGGTGCGATAATTGTCCATTATCTGGCGTTGATATCTGTACGCACTCCTACGTCGAGTCGAGCGGCGGTGCGCGTACCCTGTGGAGGCGGCATCGGCGTCGGCATCGATGTCGATGTCGGATCGGCGCGTGAGTCGCATGTCGCGTGCCGTATGTCTTGGGGAGGGCGTTTGTGCGTACGATGGGCGGCACGGAGGGAGTGTGCACACCCCCCTTCTTGCATTCCAGGAGACGGCGCTGGGCGGGTGTGCGTGGGCGTGCAGGCGTCGGCGTCGGCGTCGGGGAGTGCGGGGGTGTATTCGGGAAGGAATGAGCTAATTGTCCCTATCATTGAGCCTCAATTCATGTAGTAAGTAGTAGTAGGCTATCCAATGCATACGTTTGTTTAATTCACTGTGTATCTTTCTGAGTGTGCCCCGAATCTGGTGAGCTGGTGGAGCTGGCATCGCCGGCACCATTTTCCTGATATTTTTTCCTAATATCGATGCTCGGTGAGATGCTGGCTGCCCAGGGAGTGCCCTTGAAATTAGGATGCCTGAACCATTGGAATCCGAAGATCTGCCTATTTACTGGGATTCATTGATCTGCCCATTGAAATCCGACGGGCATCAAACCCATCGAATTCCAAGGTCTGCCGGGATAGCCGTGTATCTGCTGGTATTCCGACTCTGTCTGCTCTGCCTTCAGGGTCTACTCCAGCGGCAATTACAACAACTATGACAAAAGCAGGGTCTATGTATTCGGATTTACAGCCACTTCGAACACACTTACCGTGACATACCAGAGTGAGAAGTCTATTATAGCCCTTAGCAGAATTTATGGTGCAGCTGTTTTTTTCTGTTTGTGGTAAGTTTTCACGAGAACAGCAATTGCAAGCTCAAATCTCAACAGTTCTCTCTGGAAATAGGCTCATCCAATTTGCACTGCAATTCCGCAGGGCCCTGTGTGTTACGATTTGTTCTAAGCATCTCAAAATAATTCTAGGGCTGCACACTGTCCCGTCAATGGGTACGGCTGTTGTTTTGATGGGTCCTGTATGGCAGTCAAAATGCACTTTTAATATTCCGCTACACTTTTTGGGGAATTTGAGATTTCCGCTACTTTTATTACGAAAATGACCACCTGCCGCTACTATTTTGAGTCACATCAGACCAAAAGAGTGTACTGTACGTGACCCACGATCGGGTCAACCCTACAACCGGGTCATCCCGATAATATCTCGGATTGGGCATGATATATGGCAAATCTGATTAGTAGCATATCTACCTTCACATGTAACAATGATGATCCCAAGAGGAGTAGTCATCCGGGGTAAAACTCACTGAGGACGGAGGTTGTTTTCGTGGCAACCTGGATCAAATGCCATTTTGGGTCATTTTCTAAATCTCTTCTGGTGTCTATCTGCCCCCAAGGGAAACTGAGAGCTCTGAAGTTATGTACAGACCTTGTAACATCTCTGAAGAGTCCTCTGAATAATGAACCCCAATAATATTGCAACCAAAGAATGCACACCATCGAGCCCTTCATAAATTTGGTCAACATCCCTGCCTCTCACTTTTTATACTTTATCTGTCCTCCCTACACGATAGTCCTGAATCCCAAACTTTATGGGATTCATTTCATACATATAAATTTCCTTTGGGAAAAAATCCGGCCTTGCACAGGCCATATTCAGGTCAAAGCGACGAGCCGGAAGTGAATAGACAGAATTAAGTCAAAGTTCGATTAAGCGCTGTAAAACAATGCGGAATCATGTCAAAACTGAATGTTAACAGCCTAGATGCTAGTTAAATGCAATAGCAGGATTCCCAGGGCCAGAATGGGCAGGATACTCTACAATGTCTGAAATCTAGAGGGAGGACGCGTCGTGATGGGTCTGATGGACCAATCGGAAGCCGTGACCAGGTTGTAGGTCAACCATCAATTACTCGATTTCGACACAAATGATTCGCCGAGGGCACTACCTGCAACGGAAAAAATTGGGAGAGCAGATGAAAACATTAGAAACTCATTTACTCAAAGGTCTGTCTTTACAGAATGTCTGACAGTGGACTAGTTGAGAAGATATTCTAAGAAAGATTTGGCGTGACCCGTTAAGGGGGCATGTACAGTAGCGGAAATCTTACATTTTCCGCTACATTCATTTGACAAGTTTATGATCCCGCTATACATTTTGTGACTCGATCCATTTCCCGCTACTATCTTTTGTGAGTAGGTTCATCCCGCTACTTTTTTTTTGAAAAAATTAAAAACCTTCCATTCTTGTATATGACATGCAGGATACCTATGGCATACTCTGAAACATGCTAGGAAAGTATGTACGAGAGGAACGAACAAGATATCACGGCTGTGGTCGGAGGCACGTAACAGCCACGGAGGTGCGCGGCAGCAGCATCCAAGTAGCGGGATGATTTGGCAATGGCGCATCTTACCAGACCTGGTGCCTCGTAAATAGCGCGTGTAGCTAGCGGCCCAGGTCGGAGCCGCCCCCCCGATAGCAGTGTACCACTGCGTTCAGGCGGCCCCGCGGCAGACGCCGTCGGAGCTGCATTGCCATACGACGGAGGTGTGCCGGGGGGCCCGGCACCGTCCGCCGCCATCACTCGGCATAGCTACTTAGCTCGGCAGCGGCAGGGCCATTTATCTGTGCCGTCGAGTCATCCATTCAGCATGCGGAAGTGCCAGCCGGTTGGGCTATGTCGACACCCTGCGCCAAGGGTAATGTCCGAGGTACCAACAGGTCTGGTAGCATGATGCTTTTGCTGCTTAGGTGCTGCCGCCATCGCGGTCACCTGCCTCCGACCACGGCCGTGATATCTCGTTCGTTCCACTCGTACATACTTTCCTAGCGTGTTTTAGAGTATGTTGTAGGTATCCTGCATGTCATATACAAGAATGGAAGGTTTTTAATTTTTCAAAAAAAAAATGTAGCGGGATGAACCTACTCAAAAAAGATAGTAGCGGGAAATGGATCGAGTCACAAAATGTGTAGCGGGATCACAAACTTGTCAAATGAATGTAGCGGAAAACGTAAGATTTCCGCTACACTCTTTTGGTCTGATGTGACTCAAAATAGTAGCAGAAAGTGGTCATTTTCGTAATAAAAGTAGCGGAAATCTCAAATTCCCCAAAAAGTGTAGCGGAATATTAAAAGTGCACTTTGACCGCCATAGTCCTGAACAGGAACGGTCCGTCACGCGACGGCCGTCATTTTACTTGTGGAAATTACCGAGTACGTTCAAAATCTGTAGCCTAACATGTGTGTTAGGCTTCCATTTGTGTCAAACATGCCTTTCCAAAGGCCATCACATCATATTTGACAGTTTATGGCGTGTTTTTAGGACCCGTCGAGGCCGTTTTCGATGGGCCCAGTCGTCAAAAATGCAGTGGAAGAACCTGACAGAATGGGTCGGCTACCCGTCACACGAACCCGTAGAACCGGCACGATGGGCATGGTGTACAGCCCTAAATAATTCACCAGTTCGATTTTCGGTGTTTTCCACTATCTGACATCAGAACATGTTCCATAGTACTATTAGTAGCTATAGTGCTCCGATTGGCTCAGATTTTCTAATACAATGTAATTCGAGGTATTCCAGAGGGCCTGAAGGCCAGGATAGTGAATGTAACTTGACCTTGAAATATACAGTTCAGTAGGGAAAATCACTTGTTAATGACGACCCTGTCAGAGTTTGTACCCTCTGCTGCACAATCTAGACTTCAGATGATAAAATATGTACAGTGTATCTTCTTTTTTTTTTGGGTGTGCTATACTCATTGCGAAACACTGTGTAATGCTTGCCGGCTAGCACACAAACTTTGATTCGAAGTTTTGATTACTAGCTATGCGGGCGCAAAAATGAGGGCATCTAATTATAAACACAGCGCAGAGTTGTCTTCTTTCTTTCACCTTGGTAACTTTGCATGATGGTCTTTCACAGAGATTTAGCTTGATGTGTGCTTCTACCCAAATTTTTCTTTGTGGACGTCGGAGTCCGAACATATTGATCCAATCACTAGTTAGTGGGCTCTGCCGCAAAGCGCGCTACAATTGTTATCCCATTGTGGTGGGCAAGGCATCAGGTAAGATGAGCCAAATTGGGTCGACCCCATATCAACGGGACGCTGTGGCTGTCCGCATCTAGCGGACAGCTATATAAACATGCACAAACAATGTGGTCAGCTCACTTGTATTTAGGTTCGGTCCAAGCCCCGTTCTGACGAAGCCGCGCAATGCCGGGCCAACCAAATAGGCCAAACATCAAACCAAATAGACCACGCGCGCCTTCGTCAGAAGGGGCTTGCTTCAAAGTCCGGAAATCGGGGGGTTTGGAAATCGGCTTACAGAGATCTAACGCGACCTCGCAGCTCTGGGGTCAATTGGTAAACATTTTAGTTCATCAACATGGCAACAACTTTTACCAATTGCCCACAACAATTGGCTCCACTTTCATTGAACTGGAAGGGCAGGAAAAGTGGTGAAAACACGGTTTTTTTGACATGTCTCACAAATATTTATTTCTGGAGGGGTAAGTATCCCGTTCCATTTGAAGGTACCCTTGGTATATAGCTTGACGATGAAAGCCTTTTAAAGGCGACATGTGGCTTGAAACTAGAGTTATTCGCCATGCATTCTCGAAATCGACCGCATCAGAGAGGTTGTCACGCGTTGTGACTCATCGAATCCGCGTCACGGACGCGCGCAAAATATTGCCTTCACTGAGATTATGGCCTATAAAATGGGTCTGTACAGCCTGAAAGATTCTCATATGTCTATTGGTTGTCTTCAGTTACTTGGATACATTTCCTAGGTGCAGATCCGTTTTAACAATGGAACAATCCAGAGGTCTGTCTTGTAATCTGCAACGGGTGTTTCTTGTGGCTTTGGACACAATTTTCAAGTAAAATATTGCTACAGGTGCATATCATGATATGATCCAACCATCTGAGCAGTGTAGAAGCAACCCAATTGCTCCCTATAAGCCATCTAGGACACATATTCAATTGGTGAAAAGTAGATTATTTAGGAGACTCCAAATTCAGAATTTCTTGGCCCAAGACGCGACGGGGAGTACCAATATGTCATAAACGATGTTCTCAAGTACTGAAATCGGTTCTGCACCGAGTACGGGACGCATCGAGCCCCGGGTGACGGCTGTGACTGAATGTGACACAGCCTACTCATGACGTTGGCGGCCTCATCCTCCGCTGCATCTTCCCTTAAATCCATGGAAATATTTAAGGACACTCGCGGGAAGCTAATCAACACTTTTGTATATAATAGTCTGCCCTTCAGCCTCAAGGCTGGACCTGCAGAGACGAATTTCCGAAAATGGAAGAATGAGTGATCAACATGGAGGGTAGAGGACAACCAGTGGTTGAAATAGTCATAGAAAAACGGCATACTGTACGTTTACATGCTGCCTTGAGCCTCCGTTTTATACTGAGTGAATTGAGACTGAATTGAGCTCGGTATAAGGTGATTTGCAAGCCTTTTGTTTGGCGGACTTTGAAGCAAGCCCCTTCAGCGAAGGGCCGGCTCGCCGGGCCGGAGCTGCGCGGGCTTGCTGCGAACCTAACTTGTATTGAGGTCGTGTAGATGAACTCAATATAAGTCCACATGCTAGATGATTTTAGTACATGCACTGACTGTATTGTTGAATTCCAGTTTTCTCGGTTGACTATCACGTTCCGGATGTAACAAAAATCAATTTGCCGCACGTGGACGAGGTTGCCAACTTTTTTCTTCTTCTAACAATCTGGAATGGCTTCATATCATACAGAGGACTCTAATTAGTGTCATTCTCGATGGTATAAGCCCATCCTAAACGTGAACAACGTGTTCAATGAAATTGATGGGACTTGCCTTACTGGGACGGACTTCAATAACTATTGTTGCTACTTGTATTGTACTATGCCAATGGAAAGCCTAAAGAATGCCCTGAGACAAAATGCATCTCCCACTTCAGTCTTCTTACCGTGATACCATCAATCTTGACCAGAAAGATCCACTGGCAATGTTTATCCCGCCACAGAGTTTTGCCCGACCTTGCGTGTTATGTATGACAACCTTGGCCTAGACTCATCACCACTGCACACAAGTTTGCTTTTGAGGTATGCATCCAGTTGCTGCAAGACTGGTACAACTCGGGCTGCCCAATTGGGCTGCGCGCGGAGTTTAAATTTCTGAGAGCACGTGTAGCGCCCCGGCACTTCGGCTTCGACTCCTGTAACGGTGTCGTCGGAAATTCCCGAGCGAAGTTCAAAGGCTTGAGACGGACAGATGTTAGAATTCCGAGGTCAAAACAGAGGGTATTGACATTATATTCCAGGGTTCAGAACAGTATAAATGCTATAAATCTGCGCAGTGCTTCAATTCTCAATGCTCAGCATCGTACCCGCTTCAATTTTTAACTCCGCAAGGCGCAGTCCTATAAATGCACTCTTGACTTTCCGCCTCAGATGTCAAACCGAATATGGTAATTTGATGGCGGCAAATGTACGGCACGTTCAAACTCCGCCTCACCACTCAATGGGAATGTCAGCCGCCTCCATTCCTCTCTTCCCACCACATCATCCTTGTTCCCCACAGCCGTCTCCTTCTGCCGTTCGTCCTCCAGGCCAATATCTACCACTGAGATCGAGCGTGTCATTACGAACGACTGTATCCCGCTGTCGAGACTCGAGGAATTAGGGCGTGCTTCTTTCTGTCCCCAGATTTGCTGCGCACGCAGGGCTCAGTCTGTCTCGAACTCTCATCACGCGCGGCCTCGAGCTTTCATCACAACTCGTCGTGCGAGGGTCAGCGCGCTTACCTGTCTGGCGCGGCATAGCTGAGAGCTCTCGCGCATCTCGCGCGGGACTCTTATGCCCTCACACACGGCACGCGGCATCGCTCATCAAATCACTGAGCACCCGCGCGTTGAGGGCGGCGTTCGCCTAGAGATGCGCTCACGCTGCTCTTGCGAGTGCGCGCGGGTGACGCGTGTGGCGCGAGTCGGGGTCGCACGAGAGCGCTTGCGCTGTGACCGCACTGCACAATCTCGGGGTTAGAGTTTGGTGGTTGGGGCCATGTAAATACAATACGCAGTGAATGTATCGTGTCCACATGCTCGCTCGTACTTGTCACTTTTCTTGCACTGAGCCGGCTTCGGCGGCGGCTTGGTGGAAGCTTGATTGCCATCGGCCTTGCCGTGCATTTGCCGCCATCAAATTGCCTTATTGAGTTTGACATCTGAGGCGGAAAGTGAAAGAGTCTATAAATGTCAATTGGGCTGCCCGAGTTGTACAAGTCTACTTGCTTGCACGCCACAAAACAGACTGGTGACAAGTTGAGTTATCAATTTCGTCCGAATACTAACATAGTACTTAGTAAGTCCCATCATTTCATTCAATACGTCGTTCGCGCTCAAGATGGGCTTATCCCTCCAAGAATGAGAACCAAAGACACTGATTAGAGTCCTATGTGTGATATGCAGCCATTCTGAATTTTCTGAATTTTTTTTTTGCTTGATTTTTAATATGTCGGGAACGTGATAGGTTGACAGCATTGAGCTCTGCTCTTATACAATTACATTTTAGCGTGAGAAAACTTTCCTGGGTGAGCGAAAACCGTTGAAACTTAAAGATATGTATTGAGGTGTTCTTAGTCATGTGCTCTTGTGATGAAAGCAAAAGATGTATAATAGATGTGCAGGATTGGATGAGAGGAAGGTATAAACAGAGAGTGGCGCCATGTGGCTGCATCCATAGATCATATAGATCAATTTGTGATGCGCTCTGGAGGCGCCTGTCATACCGTGGGTGGACCACGGGGGAACCGTGCAAATTCTGAGGGCTCAGATTTTACTGACTCTAGATCTTGTGTGGAGTTTATCCAGGAAATTTATCATCTCTGTAATCTGTTCTAAGGTCAACTATCTGCCAGGTCACCCAGTTTTCTCAGTAGGCATTTCAAATTTTTGAAGAACTGCCATTGGCATGGTCGGACGGATTTAGTCAAATTTTAGTGCTATAAAGAATGCCCGGTGAATCTTCATTTTATCAACTGCAGGTCCCATGCCCAAGATCTACAGCCATTGAGTGGGAGCGTATTGAGGGTGTGTGGCTTGTGGTGTAGTGGTAGTACATTTTATGGGCCGGGTTGTACTGTCGCTACAACTCGGCACGTTCCGAAAGGGGACCTAGCTGAGCAATATTATTATACTGTGTTTTATCCTGTCTTATCTGTGAGAAGATACCATAAGATAAGATAGATGAGTAGATATACATAGGCCACCGTAGAGCAGACCTGGAGTTTGTACATTTCACAAAAGTTTCACAGCCTTGGCAAGCCGGGTGCATCATAAATTGATCGATTTGATCTGTTGATGGAATCACTTTTATCTAAGTTCATCATAAATATAAAGGCATACGAGAAACAAAACATAATGGCCTACATTGAACTGAGGCCTGATTTTGGGTTGCAACCTTGTAAAATGTAAATCCAGGGAAGGCACAAACATCCCAGAAAAGGGGAGATTATTTGCTATCCTAATCTCAGTTGCATGGCATCTTATTTGGAACCTCCGACTAACCCGAGTTATTGAAAATCCAAACCTGGTACAGCAGTAATTCACAATCAATGGTTCAAAGTGGTCAATGTAGCTTTACGATGTGACCGACTCTTGACTGAGGAGAATAAATTTCGACTATTTGCCTTGAAAAAGGAACTGGTCTAGAACACATGGAGTGGCTTACTCACGGAAGAGTACTCACTGCCAGATGACTACTGTATATAAGGGGGTTTTAGTTGGTATGCAGCCCATGAACAATATAAATGGGATTGGATAAATTTTACAGGCTGGAGTCCCACACTGGTTGAACATTGCAAGAGGTGATTGATCTCTGGATCTCTCAAAATGATGTTGCTAAGCAAGATCAGTGATCGGAACACTGGCAGCCTTCGGCCACTCCATGCTTTATGTACTGAGCATTGAGGTCGCCAGTCCCTGTTCTCGTCGTGAACTTCATTGCTGTTACTATGTAGGTACAACCAAGAAATAAGAGCCATAGTGTGGCGGAGGAATTGCATTATTTGACAGAGATGTACTTATGTGCAGCATATACAGGATTAGCATGCTATATTGTTTGCAGTTTGAGTCTTTGTGTGCTGGAGACAGTTGGATGGCCTTGACCAGCGAGCTACGAGTGGCGTTGTAGAGCTCGACAATCGGTGCAATTAAAATTGATGGATTGATCTAGCTGAACGTTCCGCTGATAATCATTGTCTTTTCTGGGGGGCTCGTGTTTTTTTTTGACTGATCCAGAGATCGAGCGCCTCTTGGAACATTGTGCATTATGGCATTTCCTCTTGGACAATTTCCCTGGCAGTGCCCGGTCCAACAACCAGCAACACAAGCGGATGACCTTGGAATGATTCTGCAGACTGAGTCTCATTATCCCAAACACTCCAAAAAAGAAAGAAAGAAAGAGGAAAAAAGAGAAACAAAGCATAAGCACGAGTTTTTGCCGGGCACCGCTACGGCCCCCCACCCAAGTGGGTGGTATTCCTGTTGTCGGCTCCTTGTCCTTATGTCTCAGCACAAGTCAATTCAATCGAGATTCGAGACCACAATGCATCCCGGGTGCCTGACATATGGCAGGATGACTGGGGTGAGGAAGGGGTGTCGAGGGAATTTACGGGTCCGGTAAAAATGGCGCGCATTGACGCGCACCGGCGCGGGACTGCGGCGGCATTAACGCGGCATTAGACAGTTTGCGCAGCAGCCATCAGAGCACCTGATGGCTGTTTTGCAGTGCGCAAACTGATGGCTCCGGCATAGGCTCGGCGTTTGGATGGCTTTTCACATTTTCAATGGATGCAAGATCGGCTTCCCTATGGGTCATATGGACACTATGGGGATGGGTGCAGGCCATTTAATGTGCTAGTCAGTGCTTCAACTTGGAATTTTACCTAGAAATTCCATGATTAGTGGTTTCCCTGCCCCTAGGAATGAGGGACAGGTGATTTTTATGATGAACAGTAATGCAACAGTCATGTTCTCACCAATGGACTTCATGTTGGAGCATTGAAACTTCCAAGCTCAATTGCCCACAGCCATCAGTTTGCGCACCAGCCTCAGGTGGCTCTGATGGCTGCTGCGCAAACTGTCTATTGACTTTCCGCTGCCAACGGCGAACTCGAAGCGATTGGTCTGATGCAGTGCTCTCGTCTGTATAATTCTTGGCTTCCATCTACCGCCACCAACCCGGGTTGTGATGGGTTTCTGCTTGGTTCCCAGGCTCGGAGATCGTCGAAGGAACAGCCGCGGGGGCTTGCGAATTTCCTTTGCACTGTATCCGATTCTCTTCGCCATCCGACCTGATATGGCATATTGCAAACATGGTGTTGCGAACATCACAGAGAAGTATCAGCAAGTGGCTCCCAAATCTGTTCCGTGATGAAAACCCGTAATTCAATACACTGCACTCGGGTTAACTTAATATGCTCGTCACAGATCACCGGAGCTAGAGGACTTGGACTTTCCTTCCCCCCACTTGACCCTCTTCCACCATGTCGTCCCCAGACAGCAGCGTCAGCGAGGGTGAGTATATTAGTCTAGTTATAGGGAATCTTATACCCCTCTACGTTTGTCGTGAGTGTTCTCCATCTTTTTGCGGTTGTGCACATCTTGACATTCATTCGGTTTAGTTGTTGGTCTGACCTGGATTCTACATGATTACCGTGAGCGGGCTCTCGGTATTCCGCGCGGGCTTTACTCACTCCAGAGGAAAAGTTATCACCGTCGAGGATGAGGTGAGAATAGTGTCGTCTAAAATTCGTACGGGTCCAACAGCCTTCCTGCGCAGATTCGATATATTTGGGTACGGCGTCCAATCGCCATATGAATTTCGTTTGTCAATTAACTGCCAACAGCCACAGCACAACAGCCCCAGCAAATTCATGTTTTTATGGGTGAGTGTCCCAACTGCGTTCAGAACGCTAATTAAGTTGCTGATTCCGATTTCAGATACGATATTACACGTTCGTCCCGCCTGTTTGACAGCGCACACTGGTCTGAGGATTATCGCAGCATCACCCTATTGTTGTTCGACGTGATCCAAATACACGTCTTCGCCCGACCTAACATTACCTCTCCGAAACTGTACGATCCTCATTGTTGCTGTTCTTCCTTTCCAGAACTCATCAGCCGTAGCTGCGTAGCGATGGATACCATTATCCGCGTGGTCGGGGCAGTGTCTCTTTGGAGCGTGGAGATTATCATGCAGCTTCGTGTTTATGCCCTGTACAGCTGCTCTAAGCGCGTGCGCCATTGTCATCGACCTATACTCCACCACATACCTACGATTCATTCCACAGATTGCAGCAATAAACCTTTTCCTTTTCGCAGGGTCCATCGCTGGATTCATGTGGATCCTGATCTACAACCACTCGGTGCGGATGTCGGTTATCGCGAGCGTGGTCCATCTTCCGCTGCCAGGATGCCCTGATGTTCACTCGGGGATAGAATGGGCTCAATGGGTTCCCGGTGAGCCATGTCACTCTCTTGCGCTTCATCCGTTGTCTGATGAGGATCTCAGCCACAATTTACGAGGGGATTTTGTTCGGCTTCGCGCTGTACAAGACGTTCGAATCCACCGTCACATCCCTCCGCCAAGACGCGAAGGTGTCTTTGTATGCACTGATTCTGCGCGACAATCTTTTATATTTCTTTGCGTGAGTTGCAGCGCTCCCTGACCTCAGAATCCGCTCAGGCATTCTGTATAGGGTTGCCGCCATTCTTGTATTCAACAACGTGAGTGCAACTGTTGCCAAATACCATTTGCGTTCCAACTGACTCGATGATATAGCTCATGGTGGTCGTGCATGCTGCCCTCCGTTTTTTTTAATACAACTGTCCGCTGACGAAAAGTTCTAGAACATCACACACATCCCGTGGTTCAGTTACGGGTTCGTCCGCTCGTTCTCTTCCTTCTATTCTCTCATTCCATCTCCAGGCCCTTCCATGCCGCGGTGGGGATCATGACTTGGCAAGTCCCAATCCAACTCAATTACACCCGAAGCTAAACAACCTAAACCATCAGCCGCATGCTCATCAACCTCCGCAAAGCGACATCTTCGACGGTGAAGGAGGTGATCTACCTTAACTCCCGTTCCGGCACCACTACCGCCGGGGTCGGAAAACACCCGGGGGGCTCGCTCGGGACGGCAAGTACCCTGTTGGACAGCACCGGCGCCCTGAGCGACATCCAATTCTCCGCTGGGCAAGAGCGGTCCGTGGTGTGAACACCATTACAGACGCGATGACTGGATTTCCTGATTGTAGCAGCGTTGATGTAGCGACCCAGTGTTCACATCTCAGTATTATGTGTCTTCCTGTATATTTATTTTCAACGTGTATTTGCCGCTTTTTCCGTTACCTTCCCAAAGTATTTTGACTGCGTCATTGAAACAGGTTTCGAAACCGCTCGCTTCCGTGACTCTCCGTTGACTCAGCGATCTCTTGCCGTTCGTCGGCGAATCCGGCATTTTGTGAACTTCTTAGCCGCTTCTTTCTTCCGCGGCACTCGGCTGACCCGGTAATCCTGCTGCCGTTCTTCGGCAGCTCCGGCAATTTCGTCAACATCACCTAATCAACACACTTGGTGTGCGGGTCTACTACTGCCGCCGGGAGCTTGCCTAGTCTCTTGTAAACAGACGCTCCAACAGAATTTACTCGTACCTCGTATGTTGTAGAGCTCGCCGGGGAATTCAAGTTATGTGACTAATAGATTCTAGCAAGGCGAACAAACTCGGAGATACGATGTACAGGAGTCGCCTTTGAATATTATGGGACCAAGTGGTCCTCCAAACAGGCTCCG
Source organism: Mycena galericulata (assembly GCA_029289565.1). Lineage (NCBI taxonomy): Eukaryota > Fungi > Basidiomycota > Agaricomycetes > Agaricales > Mycenaceae > Mycena > Mycena galericulata. The sequence goes on from JARKIA010000355.1 coordinate 38,112, forward strand.
CAGCAGTCGCAGGCACGCACAATACGCTAATCTATGGCTCTATTTCATTGCATCCCGGATAGAATGAATCTTCCCTTCTCAGTCGAACTGCGTGGCATTATAAGCCTGGCGAACGTGCTCGAGCTATGTTCCTGTTTGCAATAAAAATTGAAAGATTGAACTTCAAGCGAGTCAAATGGAAGCCCACCCATGAGACGGTCGTTTGGCGCAAAAATCTGCATGGCAGCGATGTCAATGTTGAGGGACTCTGCGAACGGAGGATTGCGCGAGCGAGGGTATTATGAAGCTGGATGGAGGCAACGTGTGCAAGTGTGTGCACGATCAGCATGGTCCTGCTCTGGATTGCGGGCAGCGCACTTAGGAACGCAATCGATCTTGCGGTCCCGCCGGGCGATTTTTTTTCTTTTTTTCTTTTTGAGACAATTTCGATATTTTTGACCATTGAATCATCTCCGCGACTGCGGGCTCATTTCTTATCCGTTGGCCTCTAAAGTTAAACCATTCGATTTGGATTCAAAAATCGGAGGTCCTGATATCCTTAGATTTTTTACTAGGCTTCAATGTACCTTTTACAAGCCCATATTTGATTTTTTTTACCCTGCTGAGGGCAGAACAGCCCCAGAACAACATGGGGTCTGGTAAAAATGACGCGACTGCCGCGCATTGACGCGCACCGGCGCGGCGTTGACGCGGCACTGACGCGGCATTGACGCGGCACTGACGCGCATTGACGCGGCGATCGGCGCGCCGCCTCCAATATTCAAATTAAGTCCCGAGAAGCCTTGATTCCTCTAAAGACAACCATTTGTGGCCTCAATGCATCCTCTGAAGCAAAAAAAACCCTTCACAAAAATGTGGTCAGTTAACACTAAGCCACATCGGGGAGTATTATTCTCCATTGAAAACAGGGTGTATCTACTACAGAGCGGACTAGAATTGATTCGGGAGGCACCTGTAACTAGGATATGCACGGAATTGCTTGCCCTCGGGTCAGGTTTAAGTACTGGTATAGTTCATTGGTCGACTTTCCGGTGTGTTTTGTTACAGAGGTGACACAGACATGCTCAGATTGCTCCGAGTCGTGGACGTCTCGCATTCCGTTAGATTGTGTTCGGTCTGCAATTCCAGTCCATTAGGTGACGCGCGACAGCGCGGACCGCGGCGCATGAATTTTACCGGCGGTATAACCGCATTGCTCCTTGTTTAAAAATGCGGCCACCGATCCGGTCAGTAATGAACTCATTACTGTCACACATTCTTTGTCTGCACTCGGAGCAGCAGGGCGAGTTCATGTTCAATTACTAGGTGTCTCAGACCCCGAAGACTGTTCAGATCCGATGATAAGGAACCTCATCCAAGTGTGCATGCAATTTCACAATGTCAATATTAATTTAATGTACTATTGAATTATTTGTCTGCAATGCACACACCGTAACCTCTGCATGATTATTTGCCCTGTTGACATGCATGTGCCAGGCAGATCTGTGAATTGCTCGGATATCTACCCATACTTGCTTGTACTAATTTGGTTATTCATCGACGCATATTGACGCAGCTGTTGACGCGCATCAACACAATTAATCCTCCCCGTGATGGAATTTTATAGGCCAGAAAACTTGAGGGTGTTGTTGCACTCCTCAGATGGCTCCGAAGTCAACATCGGGTAAGAATTTTGGAAATAACTCAACGTTGAAGACTTGAACCGTGTACTGTAATTTGGGTATGTACCTTAATATACTAAGGCCCTCCGGGCATGTCCTGGTACCTTTTACCAGAACCGGTCCCTTGAAAAGCCATAAATATTAGAAAGAGCATTGCATGCGGCTCAAGGTTCGCTCGGTCAACGCTCACGCGTCGACCAGCTCACATTGAGCCCAGGATGGCAGGATCCGTTCATATTCATGTCAGAAGCTCACAACAATAAAGGGATTTATTTTATGATTATTTATTTTTTACACGCCATATTTATTTTATTTTCACCCGGATCAGCGGCCCGCAGATTGACAATTCGTCTTTCTGACCTGGTCCCTAAATCGGTACCAGGAATTTATGTGTCCCTCTTGAGTATAAGTGTTTTCAATCCGAATTGAATTGCCTCAAGAGCGGGAAAGAATGTTCCAGTGGAACAAACTTGAGTGAAATCCATGCAAGTGCTAAACCAGAGATTTAGACACCCAAAAGCAGGTGAAGCAAAGTCTTACAATTCCACATCCTGAGCTGGATTTTCAACGATGACCTGCCATTCCACAAACACACTTTGTTGTTCTTCCCTGCTGCTTTGACTTGGACTTGGCACTCAGCAACAAGTTGAAGGATTGAAGCCAAGTCAAAGCAACATCAATTTACACAATGTAGTGAGGCATGGACGAACAAGTCTTCCACCCAATTGAACTGTGAGCAAATCCCTTTGATCGACTGATGAGATTATAATTAAAGTCCAGCAGGCAGTCAAGCTAATAATGTCACAGATGCCAATGGCAGCCACAATCTGGAGGTCAATTAGACACAAAGATATCACACACCAGATCCGTACCTTTCTCTGGAAGTGCCTACATGGAGCCCTTGAGATAGGGAAATTTTGGTGAAATATACCTGAATGCGAGGACCGCGAAATGTGCAAAGTGCAACATAACCGAGAGTCTAGATCACATCTGCTGGAATGTGCATGCCCCGGCCAGTCCCCAAAAAAAGCAACTCCCGGCGTCATTCAGATTCAATGGAATTGTTCAGATGTGTAGTACACATCTTTCTCTCTTACAAATTTGGTCGTCACCCAGTAATCTTGACTGTCACAAGAAAAAGCTGATGGCCGATTTTATTGGCCTATATTGTTTCACTGACTTGGCCTGTACTACTGGCACATCATGGCACTATTTCGTACATTCAGCCGTATCTTTGATTCACAGCACTCAAATTACCCAGCACAGATGGCCCCAACCAAGATTCCTCAATCTAAACATTTCCATGTCCCTAATTTGAACAACTCCGAGATGCCCGAAGCTACTGAGAGAATTCGAGTCACCCAGGGTTAAATGACCACTGACCATGTTGAGGGTCAAGAACAGGGCAGGCCAGTGTTCTTCACCTGCCCGGAAGGTCATCAGGGTATTCATCCCTCCCCTTTGTTGACTTCTATCCAGCGTGTAAGGACGCGATCCTGAAAGGTAATGCTCGATAAATGCGGGGTATAATTCCCATTTCCCCCCAATATGATTACCAGTGGTCAGTAAAGTTAATCAACTTTTCAGTGACGAGGCACATGGTGAAGATGTCACGGTCTGCACTCTTTCAAAGTTACATCCACTGCACATATTTTTGTCTCTTAGTCAATATTTTCCAACCACCCGACTCAGACCCAATCTGCCGAGGTAAATCCACTGTTTTTTAGGATATAGATCCTTGAATATAGGCTTATAAACACTTGACAAATGTGTCGAGTCGGAAACATCCAAGTTCAACGAAGAATGGGTACGCCGCGTCAATCACGTGATTGTCGCGACCATCAGCTCAACTACTATACAAGCCTAGGTTCCCTACCACGTATATGATCGGTTTGAGTCGTGAATATATACTGATCCAGTGCATCGGATGGCCAGAGGAGCCAAAAGATGGGATGGTTGTGGGTGGAAGGTAGTACTCGAGGAATGTTTGACTTCCAAGTTGAAGTTCCACCTCAAGATCCTATAGGATGTATATCAGATACTAACTACAGACATACAGGCATTGAATAGTACTGGGAGAGGTGCCCCGGCGCTGACGCGGACTAACGCGGCATTGACGCGCAGTGACGCGGCAGTGACGCGGCACTGACGCGCATTGACGCGGCATTAACGCGCATTGACGCGGCATCGGCGCGCATTGCCGCGGCGTCTGACGCGGCGTCGGCGCGGCAACTCTATTTCTAAAATGTAATTATTTGAGTCGTACAACGCAGTTGAATGTCCCTTTACCACCAAAAGCTTTTTGCTGGTTAATACGGAGTGAAACCCTGATTTAACAAGGTAAATAACTTAAGATTGATGCCCGGACAAGGGGCTAAAACATAGTTCAAGTATGTACATACACTACTATTGCTGTTCCGGGTGTCGTGCAAGCAATTCCGTACCCTAGGAGCCTTGCTCAAATGTTCTAAGCATGCCGCGTCAATCGCGCGTCACGCCGCGTCACTGCCGCGTCACTGCCGCGTCAATGCGCGGCAGCCGCGTCAAAATCTCCAGTCCCGAACAACATGTACTTGTGAGACTGTTGTAGAATTTTGCAAGGATGGAACTATAGGTATTCTGAAGGGCACCTCCAAGCCAGATGGCGAACTCTATGGTGGACAATGACTGAATAATACCCGGTCTCGGTGAGTGCTAAGTGCCGCAACCATCAACCATCCATCCGCACTTTGCTGCGATGTCCTTGTCCTTAAGCTCACAGCTGGATACAAGTATATCATCGGGTGTGGTGTATGGAATGTAATCCTCGGCCGTACTGTTCATACCGATTCACCGGGTTCGATTCCTAGCATGCGAATGGTCCCCAGTTGCAGGAATTTTTACACAAACCCTAGAAATAGCTTTATTTTTCTCGATACAAGATCTCATTTCTAAGTCTCCAGCCTGGGTCCTTTTCTGTAGCGCAATAAAGTACTTGTTGAGCCACCCCGGTTACTTCCCAAAGTATGCTGGCCAATTGAGCATACTCTGGACGGCGGCGGAAACCACAACCTTGAATCACATCTTCACCGCATCCTCGCAATGTGAGGATCATATCAACGACTACGGCAACGTGTTTAGGCAGTCTCCGATCCAGGAGCCCTTTGGAATCCGCAAGCAAAATCGAACATTATGAACGCACGTGCGTCGGTCCTTTTCGGCTCCGGCGTCTGATCCGTCCCGACTCCCGATCAACGCCGCCTCTTTCCTCTTGCCACCACCCCGCTGCCCTCCCTTTGCGACTCGGGCATCCTTGATCCAAACTTGCCGTCACCGTCGCCGTCGATTTTGCCTACACTTTCTGCCACATCAAAGCAATCTCTGCTGCGTACTTGCTTCCCCCTCGAGCTCATCGACGCAACTGCCTCTATCCTCCTCACCTCCATGCTGCTCTGCCTCCGGCTCCCTCTTCGGCCTCAACTTGGGCTTCATATCATCTCCTTCCTTACGGGGACTGCACGATGGTCCCATGGCCGTGATTGAGGGGGTCTACGTCTACTCCGTGGCGGCGCGGGTGCGCTAACTCTGGCGAAGAGAAAATGACCCCGCAGTTCAAGTTCTGGACGTTGACGTAGAGGCGTGCCTGCATGAGACATTATTGCGGTCGATGGGGGCGTTCGAGGAGGCCGAGTCGGACACGACCTACGAAACACGGACCACGGTGCGTCTCTCTTTCTAACAATCGCATCAATGCATTTTTCGCATTCACACGTATTCATTCTTCACTTCCTACGCGTTTACCACTCGTTCCGTCCGCTTATGCACCACACACACGCGCGCATACCATATAGGCCGACAATCTTGCCATCTATACCACCATCCATCCGCACATTCATACATGCACCCAGCGCAAGACTCGCGCTCCCATCTCTCATCTAATTCCTATTCACCTCGCTATTGCTCCCCCCCTATGTATGTACCTCTCGCTGTTCGGGTCTCTCTGGGTGGCGCCTCTTCTCGGTCCACGACGCCAATCCTCTTCTCTCCGTACGTCTCTACGTCTCTCTATACATAAGAATCCTGGTAAATTCGAGTCCGCTCCTCCACTACTGACACGCACCACCACGCTTCTGCTTCCGCACCGACTCGATCCCCGCTCAGCCTCAGCTTACCATCGCTCCACATCAACTCCGAACGCCTCAAAATCCTTCTCTTCCCTTTGGTCTACCTGGGCGTCTCTTTCGCTTTTTTTTCTTCCGTGATTTTTCGGGCGCGCAGTGTGTCGCTCGATCGCTGTTCTATTCGGATCCCTGGTCTCGGCGCTACCATTCATCCAAGCCGCCCCGATAATATACACCGCACCCATACGCACACATACCATTCACCCGATCCAGTACTTCCACGTAAACATTCACTCGCACTCGCACTGTGGCGACTTTGACAACTCGCGGCTGGCCAATGAGATCGTTCTTAATGTTCCGGGTCTTGGATGTGCGTTACCGTCTAATCTCTGTCTATTCTAACCCGGTGTCTCGCCCTTCGGGCGTACATGTAAAGCAGGACTAAACAACCCTAGTAAAAGGTCACAGCCAGCCGCTGGTTCTTGGACGCGATGTCAGGCGTGCCTGTCCCGCCCGTGATGTATGCCTTTTTCTGCCCCACTGCCTTGTTCAGGTATTCGATCGCCGCCTGATTCGGCCCGCCCATCCAGTTCCCCATCGTGCTCGCGATGCACTCGACCCCGTCCTGCCTCTTCTGCTTGGCCGCCGCGGGGGCCTTCTCGACAATGTCCCGCTCAGTGAACCCTCCCTCCACCTTGCTTCCGTCCGTCGACGCGATCGTCGCCGCTCCGTCACACCCCTGTTCCAGGCTAATATCCCCGTGGGCCCCGTGGTCGTTGTCGGCGCTCAGTTGGAACTCGGCCCACGTGGCAGGCTGGAAGGTCCCGCGCTGCACGCGACCCTTGAAGCTCGGGGGCAGCGAAACAAAGTGCGTCTCGCCTGGCTTGAGAGACACCGACGTCGACGGCTTGTCAAAGTTGGCCCCCGCCGTGCCGTTACCGTTCCAATAGTTGGGGTAGAAGAAGTACTTGTCCTCCTTCTGGCCCTTGTTCGACAACACGATTCCGGGGCCGGAGGGAGCCTCAGTCGGGGCGGCCACGGCCTTGACGTGCGCTACGGCGGTGCCCTGGATGCGATGCGCGAGGTGCGGCGCGTGGTCGTCGGGCGTGGCGTCGCCGTCGCTATACGTCAGGATCAGATCCTTGCTCCCGTGCGCGGCCGACGACTGAGCATTATCGCCCGCGTCCCCCTTGCTGTTCCCCCACGCCCCGATGCCGATGTAGACTTTGTTCTCGGCGAATGTCCGCACGAACGCCTCCAGCGCCTTGTTGCTCTTAGGCGCGTCGATGCGCACGGGGACGCCGCGATTATCGAGGTGCACCACACCCTTGAGTTCTTCTTTCTTCTTGGCGTCGGCCTTCTCCCACGCCTCCCGCAGGTTCTGCATGAAAGTCGGGTCGCCCTTGCGCGTGGACGCGTCGCCGATTTGTTGGATGGTCATATTACCTCCTGCACCGACGATGACGCTGATGTCGAATGTGTCATTCCCACCCCATCCGTCCTTGGTGATTTCGGCCTGCTCGCCTTCGTGTCCGTCGTGGAGGGCGATGATGGCCCCCGAAGTCTTGTCGGGCGCCTCGATCGTGGTCGTTTGGCCGGCCTTGACGATGAGTTTCTTGTTATCGTGGTAGCCGTGCACCTCAAACTCTTGGTCGTGCTGGGATTTGTTGTGGACGTGGATGTAGTGCATTTTTGGGGGTCAGATGTATAGAATGATAGAGCTGGGTAAGTTTAGTCAGTAGCTGACCTTGGATATATAAGCACAACGACGACTGCCCGACATTTATATCCCTCCGTCGACATCGCATTTACATCGTACATATGACCGTCTCCATCGTGCTGACTCACCTGGCTTTTTATATCCCTCCGTCAACATCGGGGCTACCCACCCGGCATTTTTTTAATCCTTCTTTTCACGTTCCCGGAACGAGTTGCGGATCCCAGAAATTATGTTCGCTGAGATCGTGTAAAGCACCGTTCACATCGTGCTCTCCCACTTGGCTTTTTATATACCTCCGTCGACATCGGGGCCACCCACACGGCATTCTGATAATCCTTCCTTTTACGTTCCCGGAACGAGGTAAGGGTCCCAGAAATTATCCGACTTTGGGGCCAGATTTCTCGGGCTTTTGGTAAGCTGGTTAGTTATTCATTCATTGGCTGTAATAGACTTGTTACCAGCCAGTCTGTCATGGCATGTTGTCATGGCATGTCTTAATGCAAGTACTTAGGCTGACTGTGCCCAGAGTTCGAAATTTTAGGGGCAACGGATCAGATCATGAATGGATCGTCTGGTTACTTAGTCAATTCTCAAGTATGTAAACCCGATGCAGATATTCTGTCGTTAAAGAGTACCAATGAGATTTCTGAAGAGACAGAAATACAGCCCACATCCGAATCTCGCTTTGAAGAGAAATACTGAAAATTGAGCCCCGAATAGATGAGAAGCACAATTTTCAAACTCTGGGTCTAATTGTTCCGAGTTATACTAGTCTGCCTACAATAAGGTGCCTAGACTAAGATATGCTGATCATAGGCAGACTGGTAACATGTCTAGCTGACTAACTGCTTTGACTTCCTCTATTATTTGAAGTGAGCTATTTGAACAAACAATACATCATCAAAACCTAAGCTGAAGTGTGTGTTGGAAGATATTTTTTCAGGGATCCCCTACTAAGGGAAACAGACTACACATTGTGAAATGAATACCTAAAACACATCTCTCAGACAAAATAGAAGTGTACCACAGTGATTCCCATGAAGGGAAGCCAGAGCGATCAGGCAGGACCAATTCGGAGGCTGACTCTGAACCTGATTCTCTCGTCTTACAATTTAATGGACAATTCCCCCAAGTGAAAGGGAGCCATTTCCTACTCATGTCTGGAAGAGGGCAGTGCCGTGAAACATCATATCCCAAGAGACTTCGGTAGCTACTCCAGGCAGCCCCTGTAACACACCCTTGTAAAAATAGTAGACATCCCAGTAAATAATTTGCATCATGGTTGATTATAGTTCATTTCAGGTTTTAATTCTGGTGCTGTGCTTCACGTCCCGCTGCATCTGTATCTGCCTGGTCCAATATTTAGTACAGCCTTTTGTCTTAGAATTGGTATCCTTCCATTAGCCCCTATTTTATACTATCTATTCTATATCCCACTGGGGGCAGAGACCCACGCATGTCGAAACGACATGCATGGTTCGCATGTTGCTCGCATGAGGTAACACCTATTTGATAAGACAAAGGGAAGCTTTGTCGGCTCGCGGGAGCTGACAAAGCCCCCCTTTCTCAATGCAAAGGCCCTTTACCAGTCCTTGTCCTGCATGTGGATGGCATGCGAACCACGCATGTCATTTCAACATGTGTGGGTCTCTGCCCCCAGTGTCCTAGTACTACATCCAAGATGATCCCCTTCCCTTGGACCTGTCCTACATCATCCTCACACCTGACCTTTGTCATTGCTGTGGGCTCACCCCTTCCTTGTTTTTGTCACCCTGCTTGCTCTCACTCGGCAGAAGACACTGGCCTTCGCATTGATCCAACTTTCAACTTCTAGCATCCTTCTGACCTCCTTGCTGGCTTGCCTGTTTTTTTTTTCCAAGGTCAGCTCGCACCTGGAACGTAGGGCTGGGTTATTACTGGCCCTATCATGAAGCTGGGATCACGCCAGAATTAAATGTGACTTGGACCGGTCTGACACATGTTTTGATTTGACACGGAGAGTCAGTTCTCACCATGTCGAGGGAGAACTCCCAGTGCAAGACTTGTAGGTCTAACTCGGGTGCCTTTGATCAGATAAAATCCAGCAGGCTCTAAACTTCAAGATTAGGATATTCTAGACCTCAAAGGGTATCACTCGGCCTCTCCCAATATTCGAAGAGGAGAGTGTTGATGAGGATCATGATCTGCTATTTGTGAGGGGGTGCAAGCTTTGTGCAGTCATAAGAGCTCATATAAGGTTCAGACTGGTACGTATGCCTTCAGGGTCTCGGAGGAACCCAACGAGAGACAAAGGCCACAGGCTTTGTATTGATGGGCTGTTCCCAAGTGGGACTGATATTGGACTGATAGCAATTCCCACAGTTCACTTGGGATTGATGGGACAGCCCAACTAGTCAGGTTGGGATTGATAGAGTCCCATTAGGGTATAGTATTATTGTGTTATACAAATCATGAACCATGAATTGTACAATTTCATCTTGAAGAAGTTGAAAGATCTACGTGGATTGCACACTGCTATAAGTAGTGTGTAGAAAACTGAGTGATACCGAACCATGGCCATGAGTTGGAAGTACAATGTGCAATGTACAATAAAGTCGGCCCTATAAAAGGAGAAGAAGGAAAGAGGCCGATCGGAGGGAGGAAAGGTGACGGCCCATTCTGAGGAGTCGACGACTCTTCAGGTATGTAGACAAAAGGCGCGGCCATGATAGATAACTGAAGGAACGGGAGCCCAAGCGACGATTTTATGGGCAGAGAGGGTTGGTACGCTAGATCATAGGCGCTAGATTTACTGAGGAAAATGGACCGCTCCCCAACAGACTTTACTGAATAAGGGAGGTAGTCGTCTGGAGGCCAGAAAGCCGAACATCGTTTACTACGACCAGGAAACACTCAGATTACGAACCCGCAATGAGAATACGAACATGGCTTTCTCCCGAGGTGAAAATTATACAAGCGGTGTTCTCAAAAGCGTCCAAAACGCTGAGCGCTAAAGCGGCGTTAGTTAGGGCCGGAACGTGCAAAAAGGCGTAGAAGGACGTGCCTACCAGATTACTTGATGAGTGGGACGCAACAGGGAATGCCGAGGATGAATGCAGACTTTCCGATTGTACTAGATGATGGTGGAGGGTAGGGAGAAGGAAAACGGCTGTGCCGTGTTTGGCAGATGCTTATCGGCACGTGTACGCACGCCTCTGCACCCGACGGGCGCTAAACACGGGCGCTAATTCTGTCTGTGCCAATTTCCGTTGATTTCCGGATATCTCTGCGGGTAAAGCGGGGATGTCGTTGACGGACCCAATCACCTTACAAGTTTCACTTTCCACTCGCATTTCTCGCCACGCGCAGAAATGTTCAAAATTTCTAACCAACAACTTTAGTAGCATAGGCGTTCAGGCAGGGTTGCAATCTTGAGAATTTCTAAGGAGGACGACTCCGCCACGGGAAATTAGAAAGATCCTGTATGGTGAGCATAGGGAGAGGGTCTGCTTATATTATATGTCGGTCCGATTTTCAGCACCCGCATAATTGATCACGAATCACATGAGCGAGACATTTTGGTAGCCAAAAGCCACCTCGTCGTTTTTTATCGATGACAAGATCCACTCTGAGACTCCAATGGTTTATGATAGTGTAGTCGAAAAGTACGTTCTTGAGAGGTTTCTGCACCCGGGCCGGGGATAAAAATAACGGAGCAAAAATAGTTGACCATCAAGCTGAATGAGCTTTGCCCGCTTGATCTGAAAATTAAATGATCATGGTCAACCCCGCGCGCAGATTCCGGATTCCAGTGAGGTGCCTTGAAACATAAGAAACATAGTATGTTGAAACCCCGCAATCCATTCAAATTTTGACCGTTCGGTCAAGCATAGAGACAGTCGGGAGACAAGTCACATTACATGGGCGTTCAGTACCGACGGCAGCTTTTCTCTTCTAGAACTCCCGAATTTGAGGATAAACGACTGTACGTTCAATTCTGTGCCGTGATCCGGAAGTTGCGATCATGCCGAACAGCGGATCATTGTTTGCTGTACGTGCTCCCTGACACAGACGGCCATGACCCTTCCATGGATGAAATGAACACCTTCCTCCTGACTCATGTGGCTGTGGTGCTACATCCTTTATTTGACGTACTCGAGCAGCCCTCAACAGTGATTTCCATTGGATGCTTCCTCCCACAGCGACTCGGACTTCTGACTCTTATCTATGGTTATCAACCCTTCTTGTGCCTGTGGTTTCTAGTTTAGATCCCACCCTGATGCGTATCGGGCCTCAGAAGAATCGGTTAATAGATTGGTCCAGGCAGCCCTTGCGACTTCTGGCGCACCGTTCTCTGAAGTCTCGTCGAGGCCGCTGAGTAGGCTTTTCAATCCGATTGGTTTTCCACCCGCGATGCATGGATGGCTCTCGTCCTCGGTACTGCGATCTTCACGCCGTAGCTCGCAGGCTCCGCAGGTCCTCTCCAGCAAGTGCGTAGCTTTAAGGCGCTTCTGGGCCGGTGTCCTTCCTGTCCGGGTCTGTACTTTGGGTCCTCGGATGATATGTGTTTCGGCCACGGTTTACTTGGATCATTGCCTGCATTGAAACTGTCCATCCATTCTCGCCGGACTTCGAGTATTCGTGAGAGGGACTGCTTCCCCGCACGAGGATGAAAATATTCTCGCTCAGGGGATCCGGCAGAGCACGTTTCGTTAATCCTCCACGTAATCTCTGACCTCGCCCCACAGTTCGAAGATGAAAACTCCATAGAAATGTCGCATATGCCAGGTGTTAAATAAGCGTGCGTCACAGAAGGGTGCTTGACTGGTTCCCGGATTTCCCGCCTACTTGAGTGTGGCCCTGGCGCGTTACTCAATCATCAGTATCAACAGTATCTTTCCGAACCTTCTTTGATCAGCACCTTTTCATCTCCCGCAATCGCTGGCCTCGCCCACGGACTTCCGGTCATGCTCAATGCCTGCGCGCTATTTTTGCTCGCCCGCTCCTCTTGCCTCCCCACCGTGCTGCTCTCAGTTGACAGGCGGTGCCGCAGTAAATTCGGTTCAGGATGTCCGATCCTTCACAATGCTACACGCAAACCGAAGCATCGATCAAATGGACCCAGCTCCAATCCCTCCGCCACCCACGGTGTCAATGTGTATAAAGACAGACCTCGCTGCTGTTTTGTATTACCACCATCCCTACCGCCATGCCTTCGTTCTTTATTGCTCAGGACAAGCAGTCGAAGCGCCGTTCACACCCATCGACGTCGCTCCTCCGCCGGTCTAATGCTTTGTACAAACCGGCGCAGGCTCTCTCATCCACGACACACGCGAAGAACACCAAGCCCACGGGCCCAGAGGCGAAGACGCTCCTGCACTTTGATGATCAGCCCGTCCGCGTATCCCTGTTTCATCTCCATAATGGATCTCAGCAGGGTGAGTCGCAGTCTTCATTCGTATTCCATTCCGACTCAACGAACACCGTACGTCTCAAGACCTCTCAGGAGATTCCGAGTCGAACAGCTCCCATTCCCATTCCGACCCGAGTTCTTCACGGAAGACTTTAGGGTTATCGCCGGTGATTCAGGCGTCCCCACCGGCACCAAGCAGTCCGCAGCACACGCATATGAAGCCACTGCGTCCAGCCCTTAAGCAAACGTCGAGCTGGAACTCTACCTCGACGCATTCCACCACCCATGGTGCGTCCTTTCCCTTCCTTTCCTCTACCCGTATCATTTCTGCGTATGATTAACTGACTTGTATGAAGCAGACCTTCACGTGTCCTTCGTGGTCCCCACCCGGCCCGATCCCACATCCTTCGCCATGCACCCCCTATTTGAATACACACATCTCGATCACGCACCCGTCTCCTGCGACATCGCGCGCCCGCCCTCGTCGCGCAGCATCCTTGACCGCTGCACTCGTGTGCCGATCCCTTACGCCACACTAGACGAGCCAGCGACGGAGCCCGCTCTGTACACGCAGCTCGTACTCAAATGCGAGCTGTTCCCCTGGGAGATCGTCGTTCGGCCCAACGCGTCCAATGCTCGCGCCTCTTCCCCCAATAAATGCGGCCGCACCTTCCCCTTCACGCGCCGCCACCCGATAACGAATCTCGACGTGCTTTGGGCGCTATACGATACACTAGAGCGGCGCGCGACGGACGAAGAGTGGGCGGGGCTTGGACAGCACAGCCGAACGCAGCGGAAAATTGCGCGCGCGTATGAGCGGCGGTGCGTTGCACATGGTGGCGGGTGGGAGGCGGGCGTGCGGCGCATCGACTGGCTCGACGGGCGCACGCGCCTCGTCGGGATAGAGATACAGGCGCAACACCTTAAAGACAAAGAGGGCGCCGGCTCCAATAGACTCGTCTTCAAAAGTCCCGCATGACGGAAACTGGATTCTCTGTGATGACACTCCTTCGTGCGCGCATTCCTTCACGAATAATTTACGATGTACGATGACTAGCCAAGATGACGGACCTGGAAGAACTTCTACCTACATATATTTACCTATCTGTACGCACCCCACACTATCTATACTTTGTTGTATGTATACCGCAATGTAGATTGAATCATATACCTTCCTGAACCCCACAACTTCTGTAGAATTCATTCGTCACCTCCAAAACGATGGGCATCTCAAAGGCGTGTGAATTTACACAAAGAAGACTCTAACTCTCTCATCAAATTAAGGCACAGTCCGCTGACGAAATATAAATTTGGAAATATCCTTCCCGTCACATTGCTTGCTTTGGGTTTTAATACGGATCCGTCCGAGTTGCGGTGCCTCCCGCGAAGCGCGGGTTACAAAATTCGGTAGAGCTCCCTTTTGCGTGAAATATGTATGACCATCGAAGCGCCAGAATCAATCAACCTATTTACAAGAGCTGGACGCGTCTCGATAGATGTGACTGTCTTTGTTTGGTTTCCACATTGACGCGTCGATGGTCACGTGTGCCGATTCGAACTGAGAAACCCGAATTCGAGAGTGTGGGTTGGAGTCGAGACTCATCTTAGTAGATCAGAATACAGTAATACAAAGTTTCTTGACCTACTTGTAATTGTATTTTTACGATCAAAGGTCCGTTCAGCATTCACCGACTTCTAAGTTCTCCGTTGCTGCAGGAGCACAAGTAGGAACAGCAGCGGTCCCGAATCATTTAGGTTACTCGCCGACTGGTTCGCAAAGTTTATACAAGGATTGAAACAGTGTTTCTAGTCTGAGGCCCGGAGGAAAGCTTAAGGCTTCCGTTCCCAAAGGCGCCGCGGGCACTCCTAATTGACCCTCAAGAAGGCCCAACATATCGTCTGTCGGGCTCAGTACTCTACCAGATCATGAATAATGTATACTAGACACTGACAAGCCTTGTATCACGTCGACGCCGGGCATTTAAGGGGACGAGGACGGCGAAAACCATGCGCCGAGCTACGAGGCGCCGTAGCGGTCGGAAAGGCAAATGCGTGCAGCAGGCTAGATGCTTACAAGTGGGTTAATTATCCCACCAGTCAAGTTAAGTTGTACTCAATCTAAAGGGAGGACTATTCCTGTGAGGCCCAATAATGAGGAGCTTGACTCTCACTCAGGTCCTCGAGGATATCCCACGGATTGAAGGGGTGGAGTACCGAAGTTCGCAAACTTTCCACATTTTTAATCAAGTCGTATATACGAGAATACAATCGTTGAAACTTGGTTCCCCCACAGCGCGGTTACCGAGCCGCGATTCCAAAAAGATTCTGCGAAAATATTCGGAAAATGGAATCCAAATGACAGCCGGAGTCCCTGCACTTCCCGCTTCAGCTCAACGTAGGAGGACCAAAACGGTTATGAAATATGGGTTCGTTGTACTAAGCCAGGAAACGAAAAAGCAATTTGGACATTTTTAAAAATCCAGCCGCCAGAGAAGCACGTGCCTTGATGGCGGAGTTTCAAACCTACTCTTAGCGTCTTCATCGTGATTCTCATGAATCTCATCTCTCTTCTTCGAAACCTTGAAAATCCCTTCGCTCGGGCTCTGGTCAGTGTTATATTCACTTTCCTGTCGCTATGAATTCTCGACTTCCTGCCCGATTCCTCTCCCGACGACACTTAGACCGTCCCTGACTCGGATAAGACTGTATGGGCGATATACTGTGCAAAAATTAGCCTCAATTTACAGGGTTTTCAATGACAACTTACATCTCAATACATTAGCTTGGGTGGCAACTCGCAGGAAGTTTACATCTTCAATTTAGACGCGACTTCTTCGAACGGCTTACATCTTAGCGAGTGGCTGGCATCTCGGCAAAATTGTTATTGATCGCCGAAATGTTTGCATCAGATACCCATTGCCGGCCCGGGATCAATTCTTACTCTGTAGGCTGCCTTGCATTTCTGCCTCAGTTGAGGTCTCTCGGATATGATATTGTAGGTGAAGCAGCATCAGAAGACTCCGTTTGAGCACACACCAGCAAATTTTGAGTAAAGACTGAAGAGAATGTGTCGTAGTTTGACTTCGCGGACTAATAATTTTGCCTAAAGGTTCAGGGACACTCGGATTCATCGTATAATTTCCAAGTGACTATTTTCACCCGAAAAGATATGTCACTCATCGTATTTATGGTTCTCTGCTCTCTGAGGCTCGAAAACCATAAATACCCTTCTGGGCATCCTTCGGATCACCGTTGCGATCAGTCCGATCAGTTGCGCTACTTTACGGATGACTTGGAGTCAAAAAAAATCAAAAACACTCCAAGCAATCGATTGGAGCTGGGTGAATTGTGAACCTCTACAACAATTGAAACTGGGTTGAAAGATGTCCCCATTTTGAGATATGCAACCAAAAACCCTGTTTCCATTTCGAAGATGTAAGCCAAAAACCCCTGTTTCCACGGAGATGTCATCCAAATAATTTTTGCACAGTATATGTGCCATAAGACTGGGATGAATCAGTGCCTGCTTGGTCTGGGTCGTCTTTGCTCAAGAGATTATAACAAAAGAAACTCTCCTTAATGAACTCTACAACAATGCTAATCTTTTGTAGCATCATTTCTCCACTCGATCTCCCGTGCTGCATCGCGGCGAAGCGTCGTAGATGACTTCCCTGGTTCGCGATCACAGTTCTCACCCTACATGTCCCTCCAATGACCACTGGTATCTCGAATCATGGTCCTTATCTTCTCCAATATGCTCCCTGCGTGCTTCTCGCATTCTTCCCAGTGTGCACGGATCTTACATTGGTAACACCTGGTGCTTTTTCTTACCATCTGTGCAATGCCTCCAGCACCCGTGTATGCGGCTATCATGCCTCCTTATGACACTGGCTATGCCTCGCGTTTTCCTCGCGTTTTCCTCTCGCTTGGCGCCTTCGTCGAGAGTATCGATCCTCGAAGGTTGCAGGACGCCATACTAGTCGATTGCCCCATTTTGCACGGACCAAACTACATAGGTGCTTCTCAGTCGACGCTTGTTATGTCGCGGAGATTCTTCCTCGTGACAATCCTGAAAAGCTGTATCTAGCTCTCCCCCCGAACGTGAACCACGTTCTACTGTGACATCAGCGACGGGCCGCCAGTCCTTCCTTCTCTGCCATCAAATCTCGGGGATCCTATCGTAAACCGTTCGATATTCGTGATATCATCAACAGTCCCCACTTAAAATTCACGGACGTCTGGTGTTGCATTTTCTGAGACGGTCCTTCCCCGTTCTGAACAACTATGTATCAATTCTGAATGGCCGCCGCTCTTGCTTCATGATACCCAATAAATCGGCCTCTCGAGCCATCACAGAAGGTATAGATGTTAATACACTTCCCAGTCGCTATCGCTGATTACTGCAAAGCGCCTCAGAGTAAGATCTCGCTTCTCGCTCAAACTTCTCTCCGTATAACTCCTCCCACTCCTCTGCCCCATAATCGCCGACAGGAATCTCCCATTGCTCGCTCTGGCTTTCCCACTGCTCACTCTGCGTATCCCAGGCCTCGCTACGCCCCTCCCACTGTTCCCACTGCTCGCTCTGAGTATCATCGTCGTCGAGCTCGATCACCCGCCGTACTGTGGGTAATACCTCATACTTCTTCGCAACGCCTGTGGAAAACAATTATTAGCCTCGAACTATTCACCAACATTCACAACGACTCACCTCGCCGTTTTGCTGGCCTCGCGATATCGAGCAGCGATACGACAACCCGGCCCTCCTGTGGCCGCTGCTCAAAAAGTGACTCGTCCTCTTGCTCCTCAGCGTCCACAGCAACAACACGAGAGACGTCTCCGTCCACCTGGCGTGCACACACAAACGAGTCGCCGTTCCACTGAACGCCGTCCATCCGCCCTGGATTTCGCCGTACGATGCCTACGGGACGCTCGACCTTCTTTCCCTCCTCGGCCGCTTTGACTTTCGTGGCGACGATCGCTGCGCGGTATGATAATCCTGCACTCTTCGCCTGGGCGCGGAACGCCTATGCTCTCGGTCAGCCTCTTTAGCAAGGATAACTTTGCGGCGAATCCGACGTACCTTGCGCACAACTTGTGGGGAATGGGGAGAGAGCTCTGAGCGCGTCATGTAGAGTTTGTTCTGTGGTGCAAATAAATGTGAAGGATTCGTTTGGATTGGGCAGAGAAAGTGAGGCTCTTTTATAACTCCCTACCGAGTCATTTCTGCTGTCGCATCTCGGTTCTGAATGTCATGTGTCAGTGACTTCAGATTCGGACTGACTCATTCCAAAAGCAGTCATAGGGTGAGATTATGTCATCAATTCGAGGTAGCGTAGCTATACAGTGCCCGTCATCACATCACGGTTCCACATTTGGCAGTAAACAAGTCAAAACTTTGAACCTCCAACTACATTATGCCTTCATCATGAGTGAACTTAAAACACCCTGGAAACACTCAAAGGATGCATAAAGAAGATCCCTTGTGCTTCGTTAGTCAATCAAAGAAGATTTTAATTTTTGTTGGCTGAAAAAGTGAAACAAACCCTAATGATGGCATCAAATTTCCATATTGGGTAGGGTTAAAGTCACGTGTTCAGTGTGTCCGCCCACGTCCGAATTCTGTGGTCTGTTTCTACACAAATTGTGGGAACTCCGAACAACATGAAACATTCTCAGAGTATCCTCCCATCCTTCCAAAGGCTTTCCCAGTGTCATACTGGTGATTTGGGCCAACTTTTTTTTTTCCGGACCCCGAAAAAGTGAAACACCGTGGGAAAAAATGACTTTTTGTGCTGAATCGCATTCTTTTGGTCGGTTTCGTGGCTCAGAAAATCAGAAATAAATCACAGAAATTTCTTTGACCCTGAAAACCACGTGCAGAGAAGTGATGACGGGCACTGTAGGCAGACATACAGATGGAGGAGAGATACGAGAAAAATACAAGGAGCGACGAATACAAGTGAGTTTTGGTGGAAATGAGACGTAAAAAAGAAAGTTCCAACGGAAGGGATTCAAGTCCGAGTCTTCGATACGTGTCAATGATTCAGAAGGGGGACTATCCTTTCTTCGTGGATCGCCTGCGCCTGTGCCCGCCGCGCGAGGCTCTTAAGACGAGAGTGCTGCCCCCGCCGCGACTCTGTTGGATATATGCAAGGGTGTTGGCGCCTGGCACACTGGCTAGGAGCCCGTTAGCGGTCTGCAGAGCAATCAAAGATGTGGATGGACTCACTTGCACGTCTGATCCTTCGCACCAGCCGTCGGACGTCCGCACGCAATTTTCCGCGCACGGCAGAAGAGGCACGCGAGTGCCTGCCGTTTGGAGCGCCCGTCCTTGCGTGCCTCAGTGAATTTCAGGGATGGGTGGGTGGTATAAGAGTTCCGAGGCCTTGTGGGCGCCATGTCGTAAGTCTCTGTCGGGGAATGGTAGAATGGCGACAAGCCGACGCGTCTCTCTTCTCTGTCACCATCCACGTCGCTGTATTCGTCGTCAGAGGAGTGCTGCGGCGGGAAGTCCCACTGTGGAGGAGATAAGTGGGCGCAAAGGACGGTGGAGGAGCCAGAACTGACTTCCGCCGTACGCCGCCGTTTGGCGGGTGGCAGGTCTATCTCGGCACCGTCAGACGCGTGTGTCGATTCCGCGGAGGGCGATGAAGGTAGCGGACAGTGGTCGGATAGGTCAAGGTACTGTGACTCCAGCACTGAGATATCGATCCAGGCATCATCGAAGTTTTCGTCACCGAGGACGGAGGAAAATTGAGTATGACGGTGTATTTCAGGTAACCCCACATATCGGAGAGGCTAAGTAGAAAATGTGCACGAAAATGAGGGCAAGTCCCTCAGATAAAGTGTGGCGCACACCTCAAGCTCTGCGGGGAGTTGTTGATATGGGCGGGCGGCAGGGGAGAAGAGCTTTTCCTGGGCGGGCCTCCAGTCTGACCTCGGTGAGGTCGAGCGAAGTGGGTGATACTGATAGGATGGGAGCCGGCGGATGTCGCTTGTGGCGCGACCGTAATCATTTGCATCCGGGTGATCAAATAAACGCAATCCGGCTCCATTTGCGTGGGCCGATTCTGAGCCTTGATGCGGCGCGGGTGGCCAGCCGTACCGGAGGCGGCGAGGATGCGAGGGAGAGACGTGAGGCGGGTACATTGGGAGTTGGCAAGCAAGAGTGTGCGCCGGCGCTTGCAATTGACACGAGGAGTCCTTCGAGAAAGGGGTCATAACGCAAAGGACAAGGACGCCCTTTTGAGGCCCTTGACGGTGTTCGCCCGCGGAAACATGGACCCACCGGCACCAACAATTATTGTTCCAGATCGTCTTGTTCTGCGAGGGGCTGTAGCGACGAAGGAACAACAGCGCTTAAGTATCTCCATCCGTAGAGCGATTCCGTCCCTCCCTGCTACCAGCCTCAGACAAAAGTCTCTACGAAAATAGGAAAGTATGAAACGCGCACAGGACTGAGCACCAGCTGACTTTGTCCATAATAGTCTGCGTTATCAGGGGCTTGTCTATCTATATCTGTGTTGGTGAATCGAGAAGATCGATTGAGGCGATGCCGTGAGCTGTGAGTCAATCAGTCGTACCGCTCCACGCTCGAACCGGGCGTTGCACGGGAAAAGGATCTTCTTTTGGGAGAAGCATATAGCTGCATATTCTGCCAATGTTCATTGGGATGGTCGTAGAGCCGTGCGCTGGTGGATGACATCGGTGTGGAGGTGTGTGGAGGTATCAGATCATCATCACGATGCGATGCCTGCAATTCAAGCTCCGCTGATCGAAGGTGCGGCAAATGCCGGACCGCATAAAAGGCTACCGGCACTTGAACTTGGCCGAGGACTTCTGTGTAAACTCTTGGTCTTCCTTAATTCTCTCCCCTGGCTGACTCGGAGTCTCGCTCCGAGAGATCAAACTACACTTCTTGCCCATACGGATCCTGATTGAATCCTGACGCTTGCCGGAAGACAAGAAATAATAAATCGAGGGTGGTGTACACTACATAGCCCAACTCAGATAGCTCAGGTAGGCGCTTGAGGCAGAACAATAAAGATGTAGGCAATCTCGCATCGTGCTCACGCAATTTTCTGTCTGCAGTTGGCCAACTGATAGACCATGCGGCGGACCCACACATATCACATCCCTCGCGCTAATCTGCCGGAAAAGCGATGATCTTCTTCAGTGTCTCCCCAATCGTATTTAAGCGTCAATTCGTCCCCGGCGAGGCCAGAGGGTCTCAAAGTGAGCGCTGTTCTCGATGTTGGTCTGCATCCCCATCATTCATGATAAAGGATTTGGAATTGTTCGTGATCCAGGCCATGCCTGTTTTGGACACGACCACCAGATTTCGCTGAAGCATCGTAAGACTTCTGGTCTTGGGTCCTGACTGTCCGGTGCATCCACTTCGGAGTCATTAGGCATAAATCATCAATAGGGCGAACTATAACCACCACGTATCAGCCACATCGGCCAGATGATCTTGCCAGTCATGAGGTCCCGTCCGGAGAATATATTGCTGCTGAAGGTCAATATCTTTGATAGTCGTTCCTTTACAGACACTTCAATAAAAAATAAAAAAAACTCGTCGAGTCAGTCGTACGCCACTTGCTGATCTTTGGGGGACTCCGGTGAGTACGGTTAATCACGATCGTTGTTAACCGAAGTTACGAGGTTCGATGATTAACGCGTCCGTCGAGGCGAAACCATGTTGCGGGGCATTCATCGCACTGACAGACCAAATGGCAGATGTGCGCGCCAAGAATTTACCAGTCCCGGACATATTATCCCACAGCGGCGCTGCAGTATTATGCAACAGAAATACCGGTTACCTTCTCACAATTCCTCGATACGCATTATGTTCAGCTGCCGTCTGCATCGTTACAACACTCGATATTGTGAAGGTATCAAGAAGAGCTTTACCGCAGGCCGATTCGAATGAGCCCGCCGTAGGAGAAATCTTTCCACCTGTGTCGCTGGATGAGACGAGGGTAAACTCTGGCACTTCATTCGTGCCACTACTCTCAGCGTGTCCCAGAAAGCGAACGAGGCGAAGCCGCGAAAATGGTATGTTCAAGTTTTGGAAGAATTTATCTGAATCTGAGTGACATCGACGTTAGTACTTGAACTTTGGAATCGTGTAGGAAAGAAAAGGAGAGACAGAAGACGCAACACTGTTTTCTCGTCGATGGTCTCGGGGATGTCTTGAACGGAAACCACCCGGCAGCGAACAAAAACAAAAGGAATGATTGTCAATTTATAGCAATGAACAAGTAAACCGTTGGAAGCAAGAACACGACGTCGTGTTCATCGCGATAATACAGTCCAATTGTAGGGGTTAGGTCGCGATGATAATGAAGCATATATGTAATAGAGCTCAGCAATCTAAGACGGTCGGCCACATTCAGCTCAGATCTCTACAGCCCAGTTTCGAGCAGTTAATTTGGCCACTGGGAGAGAGGACATGCGCGGGAGTTCTCCGTCAATTTGTGCCGTGTTACCGATCTTATAGATCTCGGACTCGTAATGACAGAGTCAGTCCTGGTCCTCGAGCTCACTCCTATATACATATGTGTGCAGAGCAGTTCTCTCCCTCCCCCACAAGTCAGATCCATCAACTGACTGATGAGAACCGAGGATTATAAAAAATGGGTTGAGAGCTACAACAGGTCGGGCACCAGGAATCGAACCCGATCTCTCCTACATTCCGTTCATACGTCCAGCCGATGAAATAGGAAGGATTGTGCTCCATGCCCCACGCCCGATAAAATAGTAAGTAATAGGTGGGCCTGATTAGTGGATATACCGGCAATCGAGAGGGGAGGGGGTGAGAGATGACGAGGTCGGTGAAGCCGGGGCCTGGGTGCAGTGTTCGCAAGGATGTGTCTCAGTATATCACGAGACTCGAGATCGTAAAAAAGCTTCCTGGAAGAGCAGAAACTGAGAAGTTCGAAGTAGTAAATTCTGGGTACTGAGAATATCGAACTGGATAGTCTTGGATGGACGTTGATTTTCTGGGCCTATAAATACAGATTCACCCATTCAATCGGTACCTAGCCTAATGACAAGAAAGAAGAAAGAACTTTAAAAAGTTGTCAAGAGTTGGACTATGGGGCGTCGGGAATCGAACCCGGGTCTCTACTTGCTCCGGATCACCCTGAGGATGAATATGTGCGTTTGAAACACTACGCCCGATTCAATGCGTAGTTCAACTCCATGCTTATGCCCGGATGCCGATACGATTATTTACTGGGGTGAACGAGGCAAGGCAAGGGGAGAACACGGGAAAAAAATGATTTCAGGTCTCCGCCCTAGTTCGGGCGCCGGGAATCGAACCCGGTCTCTCCTCCATCCCCGCCAAATAGGAAGGAGTGTGCGCCATTCACCACGCCCGATCGAGATGTTGAGTTCGTAAGTACCTACACCAAAGTCAAGTCACCCAATGGATGTATTGCTCGTGAGGAAAAATGAGGTCAGATGTCGGATGATTTCCAGCCAGTTCGAGCGCCGGGAAAACATCCGAGCATTTACGTAGATGAAGGGGAATTTCTTGAATGGTGTGTTGCTAATTCCGTCTTCGGCTCTCTCTCGAGAGAGAGAGATAGTTGAAAAACCAGTCTGCTTTAAGGGGAAAATGGATTCTGAATACGGTACTGTAGATGTGCGCAATATTGAAGACTGAAAATACTCAATATTATTGTTTACTGGTGTGAGCGAGGCGAGGCGAGAACACGGGCCAAAAAAGTATCTCGCAGCTCAAGCTAGTTCGGGCGTCGGGAATCGAACCCGATTTCTCCTAGATCCAAGTACATGAAGTGACCCACAAAGGTGGAGGAGAGTGCTCCATGCACCACGCCCGATTGCATAAATGTTGAGTTAATGGCTATACTAATACTGAGAAGCAACTCACCTGGCGGGGCAAGGGCAGCTAGTCCTCCTCACGGACTGACGAGAACCCGGAACCAAGCTCGGAGAAGGGATTCATAAAAGCCCCTAGGCTGGTACCGATGCAATTTGGTGCCGCCTATGGCTACGTTGAACGGAGGAGTGAGAGGCGACAAGTAACTTAACTTTGAAGTTTTATGTGAGAAAATGAGACAGGGATCTTTACAAAGGTGGGGCGCCGGGAGTCGAACCTGGTCTCCGGGCCTGCTTCCAGAAATCCCGGCATGCTCATAGGCGTGCGCTCGGTGCACCACTTGGCACCACCCCCGATTGCGATGTTGTGTTTATAGCCAATATTATTCAGCGTGTCCATTGGCGAGAAGAGGTATTAGACATGTGCTTATGAAGGCGAGGGTAATGGTTCGAACTCCAGTCCTTGGAGTACAGGCGGCTGCGAAGAACGCGTTTATGGTTGATATTGTTGCGTATTCTCCCGAGGACCGAGGTGGCGGCGCGCAACCTCACTGCAACCTCTGTCCCATTGGCTATCTTATCTTATCTTATCGCACTTAATCTTATCTGAAGGTGTAGATCATTTTAGATCCGCTCTCGCTAGGAGTCTGCAAATTTAAATATTCCTGGGCCCAGGCCCAGGGATATATCTGATTCTCTACCAACTCAATCGAACATGAACATCGACTACATCTATGGCCCTGCGACGCATCACCGCGTCCGCCGTCCTTGCCTTGGCGGTATATAAATACCAGTCTCTAACTTAGCAACGCAAGGCCCGTACCAACCCCCCGACGACCCTTCTCGATGATTCCGGGTACATGTCTCCGACGATACAATGAGCGCAGCAGAGCCAAGAGGTTTGACAACGAGCACATCCGCGTGCAGCCAAGACAAAATCGGAGCCGGTGGATTTAAAGTGCGTGTAGTCGTGCGCTAGCCCTCCGAGTACACCAAGTGTATCTAAGGTAACTCGTTCGTAAAACTCACCGTGTGGACTCCGACCTGCTCCAACAGGACCGACGGCTACCGACGGCCTATACGCACTTGCTTCCCAGGGCCAAATCGCCGATCAATTTCCCACGCCGCGCCATCAATCCCTCGCAATCCATATATAGCCGAAACGTGGTCTTCTCTCTTCTCTTCTCTTCATTATCCTCGTCTCCGATGCCCTCCTCCTCCATCGCGCCGTTCCCCGCCGTCCACGCAGCCCTCGACCTCCTCGCCATCTCCCTAGCCTCCTTCATCCTCACGTCCGCCCTCCTCCCCCTCTGCCCCTTCGACTCGGAGCGGGTCTCGCCGCTGTTCGTCGCACGCGTGACTGGCGCGTGCGCGGGTGTCGTTTTCGTGCTGTTGAGTTGCATTTTGAGAGTGTTACGAGGGCGGTGGGGTGTGCACGCTGAGCCCGACGTTGAGGGAAAGCCGGATTTTGATGTGGTGCTCACCCTCGATGCACGCAAACTGCTGGACGTAGAGACAGCGACGGGGTACCCGCCAGAGAAGGTGGCTCTATGATACATGCATGGTACGTGCATCCTTGTGCATTACTCCCGTTCTAGACCTCATTTGATATCGATTGACAGACATCTCATGACGCCTCATTCACTATTAATTCACATTGTACTCGACTCTCTCGACGCCACGTCTTCAATTACCCTATACCACGCCACCAAACGGCGCATAATCGCTCATCGCGCATCCACACACGCACTTATACCTGCGTCGCATCGCATCGCATTCGTTACTTATTGGGTCTCCGTTCCGGACGGACGCCACTCCATACGCACAATGTATCATATTTCTCATCAATCACAACCGGATTCCCGTACCGTCTCTACCCCTTCTTCCCTCTCAACCACTTCTGGCCCGGGAGCTCACGCTGTTTCAGCTGCACCAAGAACTCCGACGACGAACTGCTAGCATCGAATGATCGGATCGCGTCCTCGCATCGTATCATAGCGTACGCATATGCGCTGCGCGTCTCCGAGTCCGTCCCAACCCGCCCGGCCGATCACGACGGATACGAATCGCGCCTGCCGCCTTTCTTCCTTTCTTTTTCTTGCGCGTTCCAATACTAATTGCACTAACTCCAAGTCGCGTTTATGATTCCTCCCGTCCTCGCGGACCCCGCCCACCCTCTCTGCGACTCAAACAACCACGACACGGCACCACCACCGCGCATGCGTCAACCCTGCGCGCATCTCATGTCATCTCTCTTGTAAGTACGTCCATCCGCTCGTGCCAAATCACCCGCAGCCTATCCATCTCTCCAATAATGTATCCATCCATCCATTTTCTAGCAAGTACGTACAGTATGTTACTAATCTGGAGATCAGGCCTACTCGCTTCGTGGTGCCGTCCGCCACGTTGCTATTTATTGTGTGCGCACAAGCTGCCTCGCGGCCGGTGCACAGTGCGTAGTACGTCCGCATCCCTCTTTCTCTCCCTGTTCCTCCCCATCCCTCGCTTACTCATTATAGAGCTCTACTTCTAGTACCGCGCGGCGAGCCACAGTAGTCTCAACGTCGGCGTAGAGTCGAATCGAGGCGGATGCAGGCGGTATGTACGTGTGTCCTAATCCTCCAATAATTTGAATAAATAAATCCTCTCCCCTGATAAACTCAAATTCACTTTCGCGTTCAATTCGCGGCTCAGCCTTCAAGTTGAAATTTCCGTCGCCTGCGGTGGATGATCGTGCGTCGTGTCGGGTTGCTTCGTAAACCTCAAAACCCGCCGTACACGGCTGTTCCTGTTGCTACGCTCGATGCGTGCTTTGATATGGGGAGATTCCGCACGCTCAATGGAAGGGCCACCATGACGCGGGTAGGTCAAGCCTTCGACGTTCTCGAATGAAGCAAGGGGGAGGGGAGCAAAAGAAAGAGAAGGGAGTAACAAAAATGAGGGACTTGCAACTGTGCTACATAGGTCGGGCGCCAGGAGTCGAACCTGGGTCTTGCCGGATCGTGTCAATTAACGAAGAATATGATACGGATGCAGCGGGTGTTGCGTACACTACGCTCGATGAGATAGTTCTGAGCGTTGGGTCTGAAATTCGAATATCTCCGTCAGTAAAACGTCGGAAGGTCAGGAATTCAGTTGAAGCCTTGGACTGGCTGACTTCAAGTGACTTGGATTGACTGCACGCGGCGGCCAATCAGGAAATTGAACGGATCGAGTAGGTAGTAATGGAACTTATAGATGCATAAACGTGTGGATGCCAGCAAGCAACCACGTCTCAATGGATGCCTTTGCGTGTCTTGTACGGCGTTGTTTTTGACGGCGGTGAGTATAGGAATGCTGGTGATGCTATATGTATGTAGCGCGGTGCATTGAAAGAATATTAGTCCGCAGATCCGAACCGATGATAGATCCCAGCTGGCTGCGAGGGCTGCTCGAAATTGCGTTCCTCGAAATTGCGTTCCTCGACGCGTGCATTCAATGAAACTCCCGGGATACTGTAAACACTTGGATAAATAAAAAATCGACTTCCAATACAGTTCGGGCGCCAGGAGTCGAACCTGGGTCTCACCGGATTGATTTGATCAACAAGCATCATAGATGCGGCGGGTGTTGCGTACACTACGCCCGATGAGAAACCTCTGAGCGTTGCGTCTTAAATTTGGACATCCCCATCAGCAATACGAAGGGTCGGAGTTCACTTGAAGCCTTGTACTGGCTAACTCGGACTGTACTGTTATTTAATCGAGCATCGGAGAGGGTCCGGGAGGCAGGCTTTTGGTATTAATTCCCTCCCGAGCACACGGCAGCCAGCCGCCAATCGGAATGAGACGAGTCACTGGAACTTACAGAGGTGTGGATGCAAGCAGGGACGTCTCAACGGATGCCGCGGCAGCGTTGTTTTTGACGGCGGGGAGTACAGGAATTCTGATGACGCTATGTATGTAGCGCGGTGCATTGAAGGAATATTGCATGTAATCCATGAATTCGCATCAAGAGGCTGAGATGATACATAGATCCCAGCTGGCGTCGAAACTCTGTTCCTCGACGAGTGCATTTAATGGGGTGCAGTATAGTTGTATAAATAAAAAAGTACGGAAACACAAGTTCACATTCGGGCCAGGAGTCGAACCTGTGTCTCGCCGGATTGATTCGATCAATGAAGAGTATAGATGCGGCAGGTGTTGCGTACACTACACCCGATGATATTGTGTGAGAGGATCCGGGTGATTGAGTGGGTGAGTGACTGTTGAGATATTCGCGGGTGAAGGAACGAAGTTAAGAGAAGTTAGGGTGACGAGGAGGAGGGAGAATCAGTCACTCTCCACTCTAGATCTTCCGCACATCCACAGAGAAGGGTTTTTAAAAAATGGTTTAGAGGACATGAAATCGGGCGCCAGGAGTCGAACCTGGGTTACTCCTGTACGCATGTGTACGAGAACGAAGAGGCGGGAGCGTGTTCCATGCACTATGCCCGATTATACTAATACTAAATATTTGGGTCAACTTGCTTCCCTCAGAAGGAGGGAGCTCAAGAAAGTCTCGGCGAGGTGCCACGGAGAGCAGCAGGGAGAACAAAGGAATCAACAAAAACTTATTTATTATATGTGTTCCTGTTGTATGAGTTCGGCCAATCACGCCGAACGTATCGAACTTTGAAAGTAAGAAGATCTCGGGCGGAGCTATCGTTTGTCGCCTCCCGAGGCCGGAATCCACCTCGCCCATCCTCTGCTCCCTCGAAATAACAATATCCATTCCTCCCAGTTGACCGGAAAGAAGGGAGTGAAAAAAAGGCAGTTGTCAAGTTTTATAATTGGCTCGTGCGCCCAGGAGTCGAACCTGGGTCTCGCCGGATCACTCCTATCAACGATACATCACACATATGGATGCGGCGGATCCAGTGTAAGTGAGTGAGTGAGTGTGGAAATATTCCCGGGTGAAGGAAGGACTTCAAGAGAAGTTGGGGGTGACGAGTAGGTGAACGTGGGAGGGTGCGCTATTTATCTCTGGATTTCCGCACATCGGCAGAGAAGGGAGAAAAGACTCCGGTGCATAATCAGTTCGGGCGCCAGGACTCGAACCTGCGTTACTTCTCGATCAACTTTCTGGATCCACGTTCCGTACACTACGCGCGATTATAATATATGTTGTATGATTCTTTCGCAAGAATCATGAGGGATGCTGAGCATGCTGCGGAGAGCAGCAGGGCGAACTAAAAATTCAACAAAAAGTATCCGCATGAGTTCTCGCTTACCAGTGCATATTCCTCCTAGTTGTCTACGGAGAAGGGAGAGAAACACAAAAAGAAACACTCCGATTCACTGACAGTTCGGGCCCAAGAGTCGAACCCGTATCTCGGCCGGATCGAACCGTTAAATTGAAGAATACAATACGGATGCGACAGGTGTTGAATACACTACGCCCGATGCCATTGTGTGAAAGGCTCCAGTTTAAGTGTGTACTGCGACACCGCGGCGGCCGCGGCCGAAGGATCCTCACGAAGTAGAACGAGGGAAACCTTCGATTGAACAGTTGCTCCTGAGGTATAGCAACCCACCCTCTCGGAGGTCTAAAGCTGAAGAATTCGTTCTGCATTGGGGATTTTTTGACGTGTACATTTTATCTCGGTAGGGGAATGTTAGACATGGATATATACTCAGTAGAGATATACGTGAGCGCGGTTGGAGTCGGATTTGAATCATAAGGAATATATCTTCGCGCGAGTTCGGTGGATCCCGACAGGGCCGGGAGGAGGGCGGGGAATGGCACTTCTCCGTCGCTTCAAATCCCTCTCCCAACTTTGTCACACCATAACATCACATTTGATTGCTATGAACTACTGAGCGGCCGGGTAGGAACCTGGTAAAGTGGGTGGTCCTGAGTTGCCTATTGGCGGCAAACTTCACGAGGTGAGAAAGGAATCCTTCGTGGAAATCTTTGCCAGCCAGCTCGTCGATCTCGTCCTGGTTGCTATAGTCGCTGTGGGGTTCATCATCCGAGTCAGAATCATCGCCCTGGTCGGACAACGGTTTGTTGAGTCGCTGTAGGAGTCGGGTCGCGCGGTCCACCTCTTCCTTGGTGAGTATCCTCTTCGAATTCTTGGCCTTGGTGAGGAGCGCAAGGACCTTGGTTTTGATCTGGAGATAATCAGTTTGTGCGAGGGTATGACCGTTGACGCCGACGGAGGCCGTACAATGCGTCGGGACGAGGTCTCAGTGCGAGGTGCGAGTGGCTGGCCACGGTTGCTTCCTTGTATACGAGAGTGCGGCGACGTACGGGACGATGGCCCAGGAGCTGGACGAATCCCAGTGTGAGGGCCGTTCTATGAAATTTGACTAGACACACCGATTTCGCGCCACGCAGATGTCGGACGCGCTGTCAGGCTAACACCTGGGGAAGCCATGGGCCCAGTTCTCTGGCGTTTGGGCGGGTTGTGCGAATCAGAGTCGGAATCGTCTTCAATGGTTCATTTTCATTGAGATTTACTTGAGAAAGAGAGAAAAACACACAAGATTTTGGCACAGGACGGCGCCGCGGAGAGCTCGAGGACAACGCTGAATTGAAGGATGAGGGAATGGGATTATGAATGAAAGACTACTCACGCGCCTCCGGCGCACTTGGCGTCGAACTTATCTGCGTCGATGGACGGTTGCGTGAAGGTATCGACGTCGAAACTGAGGTAGGACGGCGGCACGAAGGTACTGATGGCAACCCATTCGAAACTGAGGCCATGTATTTGAGTAGAAGGGAGTCACAAATGAGAAAACGCTTACCCATATCGGGTACGGAGGGCGCAGCGACCCCTGTCGCTGTCGGGCGAATGCGCGCTACGGCCTCAGGTGTCGGCGGAAGCGGATCCCGCTGGACGAGCTGGCCCATTCTCTGCAAGTTCTGAGCGATGATATTGCGGTTGTCGAGGAGCACCTGGTTATCCGCCTCGATGGCTGCACGCTGGGCATTCAGGCGCTCGCGGTCCTCCGCCAAGGTCTCCCGTTCCGCCTGCAAAGCTTCAAGGTCCTTGGTCAGAGACGCACGCATGGCCACGATGGTCGGGCGTTCCCGCTCGTGTGCCTCCTTCATATTCGCGATCTCACGAAGCCTTCGTTCCAGCTCGCTGCGCACGACATCCCGTTCCTTCCTCGCCTCTCCAGCGACTCTCCGCAGCTCATCAATCTCGTGTCCATCCCGCACCGCAGCCCCCTGCATGGCCGCGACCGTGGCCCGAAGTTCATTTAGCTTCTTTTCAGCTTCGGCTACAGGAATTGTCGCCACGGTGGGCTTCGCGCGCATAGTGGATAACGCGCGTTGGGCCTGCTCGAGTGCTAATGCCGCAGCTGCGTAGACGTCGTCTGCGTGGGGTTGCTCATATGTTTCGGCTTTCACGGTTGGATGCATAGTAGCCTAGGACGAGAGCTGTAGGACGAGTTGAAGA
The DNA here is from genome assembly GCA_029289565.1 of Mycena galericulata. Taxonomy (NCBI): domain Eukaryota; kingdom Fungi; phylum Basidiomycota; class Agaricomycetes; order Agaricales; family Mycenaceae; genus Mycena; species Mycena galericulata. The sequence continues at coordinate 69,262 of JARKIA010000355.1, forward strand.
CCGTAGTAGTGAAGCCACAGAGATGACAAAGAGATGTCGCCATCAAGTCTCCACGTCTCCGGATCAATTGGCCCGGAATTCTCCTCGATTCGCCCAGCTCATCGCGGGTACATATGCTTCCACAATCACGTACGTCGACGACCTGCGGCGAGCCTCTCTCTTCACAGCTTAGGCGTAGTAAATGTACATAAAATCGCGTGTGCGTGCGACATCAGCTGTTCTACGCCATTCATTCGTATTTTCGTCTCGACTGGCGACTGCATCGCGATTTTGGCAATTCCGGAGTCTCTCTAAGAGAATAAAGAATGCCTGGAACAAGGTTACTAATGGGGAGGTGTCCGACTGTATATAAGCGGACGGTCTGCCCAAAGGGGCCCTAAGTCGTTCAAGCTAACTGACTACTGAAATGTTCCCACACATCCTTGCTTGGTACAAGGTATGCCGCCGCTTTGCTCCGGCACTTCCACGGCGGCAAATAATTTTCAGAGAAAATGATGTTGATAGTGCAGAGAGGAAGACCGAGCGAAGGAGTGGAGCCAAATAACCCTGATGGCTTTATAAATAATCCAGCAGAAACCTTGCGTTAGAAATTTGATTCTTTGCTCACCAATAACTCAGGAATTAGACAGGCGAGGCAGAGGTCAGGAAATTTGGGAACAACGATAGCTCCGAACAAAAATTTCTGGGTGCACTGATCTTTTATATGTTGAATGAATACGGGATTCCGGGATCAATGTGAACGTGGCCGCAGTTTGACAGCATCCTGTGGCGCGGTAGATTTATAAATGTCGAAAAGATACCCCGTCGCTCCGCTCCGGCACCTTTACCGGGGGAAAAACACGTTGGAAAAATGTGGTATTGCATTAGGTAAACACAACTGTTGGAGATAATATTTCGGCCGGAAGTGAGAAAACACATGATGGCTTCGAAGCATTCAGGAATCGAAAGGGACCAGTGAGAGCAGAAAGCCTAGCAGTTATTTCCAGAGAATCTTGCTGCGCAGGTCAGTCTCCAGGAAGGTATTGAGAATGGCTCTGATATCGCTAGCAGTAGAATTCATGCGCTATTGGTTGATGATGTTTGATCCCAGTCAAGGCATTTTTTTGAGAGAGCAAGGTCAATACACCGAGAAGAGTGTGGGTGGGATTGTGGATAATCTGAATGAAGCCTGACCTTTTATAGAACAGAAACCTACGTGGTCGCAGTTTCGCAGCATCCTGCGACGCAGCGACGTGACACACTGAGTAACGGCTTCGAACAGACAGCTGACAAAAGCTGTTGAGTTATAATTTGTACGCCTTGGTCCAGGTAAGATGCATCTTGAGAGGCTGAGAGCGCAGCCGGTGAATGCCGCCAGAAGGCATAGGATCCCGGGCACAGTGAGAATATGATCTTAAAGGGGGAACCGGAGCTGCGAAGTATTTGGTTAAGCTGTGTCTTGAAGCACAGCCTTGGTCATTCAACGTTGGAAAAAGAAGGACGGGACGAAAGGAAAGAGAAAGGAGATGAGTTAGATGGGGATGGAACCAAACAAAAGCCGTAGATTGGAGTGGTGGCATCTGAACTCGGAGTGTCGAATGTAGGCAATGATAACGGGACAGGGGGCACAGAGGACTCAGAAGATAGAACGGGGTAGTTACACCGCGAAGCGATTGGCTTAAGAGTGAAACACACAAAAGACACCGAGACGAAATTTAAATAGCCAGAGAGAGGAGGTATTCGATGGGCCCGAGGTATATACAGAGGAGGTGAAGAGTATCAGTTTCGGATTATGGGAGGAGGCTAACGACCGAGGCAGAAGGACATGAAAGCCTGTATAAATGAAAGCCAGCGAGATGAAGAGACGATGTCTGCATTATGCCGTCCGAGTCGGAATAGGGCAAGTTTCGTTGCCAGTGCCGGCGGCGGGATGAAGCTCCACCGGGTTCGGCGAGGATGGGTAGGTAACGCGACACCAAAAATGGGGGGCGGCGTCGGGGGGCTGCGGTTGGATCGGTGAACGCTGTGAACGGCGAAAGCAGTATCGTGGTTCCTGAGAAGAAGGAAATTGGCAGCATAATGCCGCCGGCCGACGATGATGGACATGATGGCATCAGCTGCCAAGTGATGGCCGCCTCCTCTGTCAAACGAACAGAGGGTTGAAACGGACACTGTTCTGCGTGGTTTTGCTCGGGTGCCTGAAGCCATTTGCGTTCCATACGCCACACCCAAATCTCAGTGTTCGCCCAAAGGGCTTGTTGTGATTTGAGCTGCTCAAATAGCTTGGTTCACTCGACTGTTAGGTCTGGGTTACAATCCACTGGGGCTGTAGGCTCCAGTGGCTAACTTATATACTACAGAATGTATCTAGCATATTCTACTACTCTACGCATTTTAGAAGGAACGACTTTCGGCGTTCAGCGTTCAGCGTTCGGGCGCATCCATGTAATGTAGAGAAGCGGAGGTAAGGGAAGGGATCGGGTCGTTCCATCCGGACGTGTGCAATGTGATTCGATTGAGGTTTGAGCGTGTAAGTATGGATGGAGCGGGCCCGACGCGTGAAATTCGCAAGATGTACAGGCAACCCAATAACGCGAGAGCGAGATCCGAAAGCCGAAACTAAAAACCCAGAGACCCGAAAACATAGTAGACGAAGGGTTGCGAGTGCGATGTGCAGATATACTAGACTGGATCGGCTGAATGGTATGCTTGCGTGTCGGCGCGGTGTATGTTACGGAAGCCGCGGACCGGGATGGATGAATGGTAGCGCCGAGAGCAAGGATGTGAGAAGAAGAGCGAGCGAGCGACACACCGCGCACACGAAAAGTCGGGGAAAAGTGAAAATGAGTCTCAAGGACGCAAGCCAGAAAGAGAGATCCGAGATTCAAATAGCGGGATAGATAGAAGGATACGAGAAGGATGCGATGCGCATTGCGGCTACGGTTATCTTGATGTATGGATGGATACGGGAATATATGATATCCGTGCGCGGGCAGACAGGACTCAGGCGAGCTGGGATGCGATGCGCTTCGACTGTCACCACGCCTCCGTCCAGAGGGAAACAAAATCGAACATATTGAACATATCCCACGAACTCCGGCCCGCGTCCCGATCAACGCCAAGCCAGCGAAATATAGCCGACGGCGGCGCCGGTGCCTGGTTCATCTGACGTCCAACCTAGTCCAACGTCCATCTTTCAAACTTTCCTCTTGCCACCCCGCCCATGCCCTCCCCCGCCCGCACTCTCACCGATGCCCCCGTTATCCGAGTCGCATACCTCGCCCTCGAGCTCCTCGTCAGCGCCACCATCTCCTTCCTCATCACTTTTGGTCTCCTCCGGCTTCGGAGGCTCCCGTTTTGCGGCTTCATCTTCAACTTTGGGTGGACGGGATGGAGAGCAGTTGAAGAGCCGCCGGACCCACTCACTGTTCTCTGCGTAACGGCCATCTGCACGCTCGTTGTTCATGCGGGGATTGAGGGGGTGTTAAAGCTATTCCGACGTTGGCGTCGGAGCCCTGATTCTTTCTGGCCGAATGCCGAAGAGAAGGTGAATCCAGAGTTCAAGCACACGCCTCGGGTGCGGGACGTCGAAGCGTGGCCGCGCGAGAAGGTGTAGCGGGGGGTGGGGTACTTTGGGGCAGGGGAAGGCGGAAGGGACACGATAACACGATACGTGATACATGGTGCGTTCTATTCAAGTCGTATCTCGGCTCGCAGCTGACCCGTTCCGTTCGCCAGGGCTACATCGACGGGGTCTTCGTCGCGTTAGCTCCCGCCGTCGAATCCTCGGGACCGCATACGCACGCTCTTGCCATCTCCGCGACCACATTTAGTCCAAGTCATCTAATCATACAGGCACTCGCACACGTATCCTTTTTTTCTGCTTACGTATCTATCTCGCCATCTTCTTTTCATGGGCTGTCGCTTTTTCAGGGGGGCTTTTCCGGCTTTTTGGGTTTTGCTTACTTGGGTTTACATTGCTCTCCATACTGTACTTACATACACGTATCTTGGGTTCAAGGTCCCGGTCCACACCATCCATACATCAATCCAAGCACACACTGTATTGCACACACACTGTACTACACACGAATCTTGAAGTAACTCTGAACTTTACTCACTGTCGGCGACAACCGTGTAGTCGGCCTGCCACCTTATTAAGCTGGAGAGGGAGTAGCCGGTAGCCCGGATAAATCCTTCGTTTGAGGGCAGCCGTGCGTCTCAATGATTAAGGGAATATAGTAAAGACTGGGGATATGACAAAAAGTCGAGAAGACGGGAAGGATAGAGACGATCCCACTAGGGAGGGAGAGCGTGGAAGGCGGGGAAAATGGGCCAGGGAGATTCATTTGGACATCCTTGAATAGCAATTTACCCTCCGACATACCAGCCGGCCCTTGAAAAAATGTTTTTGCTACGCGCAGCCGAAAAAAGGTGGTGTGAGTTGGCCGCGATGAGGTCGCACGGCGATGAGTCGGAGGTTCACGAGCAGGAACAGATCTGGAATACCTTTTGAGCAGCTGGGCCCGTATCATCTGTGCGGCGCGATATGAACTTGATGGCCGGATTGTGCAGCTCGACATCCGCCCGGCACCTTGTTGAGCAGTATGTGCAATGGCTGCAAGTTTTTCGATACATGGAAAGGAGCGCCAGAGTCCGACGATGAGTTGACGCCCGCAAGCTTCACTGCGATCGATATCCAGACCCTTCAAGATTAAATGTCGAAAGTTCTGGATAGATATAGTCGAGCTGTGGCTAGCTAGCTGTATGTCGGTATCGTGGGTAGATGTTGAGAGGAGAGTGCGAGCTCTCCTAGCCATGCTGTCGGTAGATATGGGTAGTTGGGGGTAGCCCACACGCTAGCTCTCGGCCGAGTCGGCCGGTTGCCTCGCAAAATCTAGCCAGACCTAGCGGGCCTAGTATCGACTACTGGTGAGCCAGCACTGTGTCCATCAACCCGCTAAACTCAGTGACTTGCGAATCGACTACCAAATGTGGAGATATGTTACATACCGCCAGCCGGAGTTAAGAATATTGAGGCTTCAATCCACCCTTCGGCATAGGATCAAACTCGCCACGGCCACTGATCGCCGCATCACTCTGCCTTAAATTTTGGCACAGACCAACTATTCGAGGTTATATTCCTTCCCCCCAAGTTCAAAATTCGCGGGCAGCTTCAAAGCTCAGTGTTAAGCAAATGGCTGACTACCTCGTTTGGCCGGTTACCCAGTCGGCTATTAGTACACTTTCGGCTTCAATTCGGCTTGCCTTCCGTAGGTTACTTTATGTTTTCCCCCACGCGAGGAGGATGTAACTTATTCGCAACTCCGCTTATCCAGGTACTACCGTGAAAATCCAGAAATAGTTCTCCCTGCTCCGCCGCGGTACATACTTGTACAACACGCCACGCGATTATGTTCTTCATGTCCGGGGTCAGCACGCCGAGTGCGACGGCCGCGGTCGCGTACAGTCATGCACATCATAAGTGGTGATCTCTGATTCTGTTCTTATAGGCAGCACATACCCAAGCTGGTTGCAGTCAAAAACAGTCTTGTAGGTGTGTATTTTCCCCTCCTTGCTGTATTATCTTCTGGTTTCTGTCCCCAGGATGTCTCCGGTCTGGGAAGAATTGATATGTGACGCCCGAGCAAAGATCTGAAATGTCGTAAAGCTGAAATAGAAGACACAGCGATCTCATTCGGGACGTCCCAGCAGAACAAGCTACGTATTATTCATACCAGCTATGTCCTCCGGTGATCTCGAGACTGACTTGGTAGTTCAGATCCTGACTTGTGTTACTGTGATATGATATATTTCAGCGTGAAATATTATAGGCTTCCATCGGTTCAATGCATTGCGGGAATTTCATTGTTGAGTTCATGCGATTGTCGTCTGGCCGCCGGTTTGAGGCTTGAGGTTTTCAACACGACTTAAATTTAGATTATCTTCGGTACAGGCTCACGCACGCCTACCTTTTGAGAAGATACATTGGTAGACTGGATTCTCAATAAGTTATACGTCTTCTTTTTTGGATTCTCAATAAGCTATACGACTTCTTTTCCGATGTTGCATAAGCGCACTTCATTACCCTCTCTATATTTAAGTTGGGCCGTATGTGGCCTTCAACGGACTCAAGCTTTTTGGAAAAAAAAAATGGATACATTTCTGCGCAATAGAAAGAATGTGCAGAGATTTTCGCGAGAAATCCATGGGTATACCATGTTGTGGACCACGCGAGTATAATAACCCTCCCCCCCGCCCAGTGAACTGGGGTCCAATTCCCATCACTGATGCCATCAGTCCTCTGTGAAAAGTAACCTATACGATCAGATGGCACCAATTTCGCCCGTAATTCTGCTTGTAAGTCCACGAAGGCAGGCCAGGTAGTCGGCGGTTCCCCGTGGAGATGAAAACTACATGTTTAAATGAGGTTTACGCCAAGATATGCCTAGGGCGCGGAGCAACGAAATATGGGGTTGGTTTCCAATTCAGGACGCTAAACCAGCGCCCCAGGAAGCCGAAGTATCAATTACAATAGTGAAATACTCCGATGAACTGATTCAGTGTTGAATATAACCCTTCAGAGGCCCCACGGCCCTCGAGCTGGCAAAAGTTAGCAGTGAACAAGGATGGCCAAATTACACTGCGGACAGTGGAAACACTATATATTAGTACCTCCGTACAACCAAAATATAGTGCTGAAAGCGCTTGAGATTAGTACCTGAACACACTTATATGTAGTGCCACATGGCCAAAATATCACTAATTTGTAGTGCTTTTCGGTATTCATTAGTGCTTCGAGGCACCAATATGGAGTGCTTCAACGCACTAACTTCCAGTGCTCCGAGGCACTAATTCTGGGTCCTCCGCTTTAGTTTGTGTTTCAATCAATATATACAGATGTGTACTACTACACAACCTCAAGTATCTACATAACGACCCCCCGAAATGAAGTACCGGCGTTCACCGAAACTACCGAAGTCCCTGCATCGCGTCGGGAAGAACCTAAAATGAAGTAAGTTCAGCTAATTCAAAGTGGAAATGGTGAAAGACGAAGCATTTCGCACCTGAGGAGAGCAGGATGCGGATGAAGGAAGGATCCGAAAACGGAGATCAGAGCAACGAACAAGGACAAAACGAGCACGTACCGCTGTCGACGCTGATAAATGGCGCAGGTGGAAGTTTCCAACGAACAGGGTGGTGAGCGGCCGAAGAGCATAATCAGGGAGTCGCGCGAACATGCACATATGCTCGATCGGCGGCCGCAGTTCCAACGGGACAGGTAGTGAGCCGTAAAACAAAGGAGAGTGCAGGTGAGTGGGAGAAACAACAAATATAAAGAAACGAAACCTCACAAGAGGGAAGGAGCCCAGAAGCTACTCAGCGCAAGGACCGGCTCGGGCGTGGTGCTTTGGGGACATTGGAAGACGGCGCCGCGGTGGCACCAGCGGATGAGTATGCAATGTAATTGAAGAGGAAAAAGGAGGACGGAGCTCACAAAATGAGAAAGAAAATACACAGATGGAATAGAAGGAATTCACCGCGCTCTTCGCAGCTACGGTTTCGAGGGGATTAAAGATGGTAGACAGACAATCGGGGCTTACCGAGGGGAGCGCGGGCGCGATGTTGATTCAGTATAGCTTTGAGGCCGAGGAATCAAAGAGCCGCGTGAGAGAGGGGTGGACACAAGTGCGCATGACGGTACGCAGATTGAATGAATTGAAAAGAGCGCACCATGTCTTTCAAACTGCCAGGAAAGATGCCGAGGTTTTGTCAGGGGACGAAGGCCATTGAATAGTAGCCTCGCTAGGAGAGAAGCCGGTGAGTATATCGACGACGAGTGGGATATGTTAACTTACGGAGAGTGATCTGAGTGCCCATCGCGAGGGTTCGAGGCCACCTGAAAGAGCCCACCCAGGCACGTTCGGCTCGCGTTGAGTCGAGCTGTATCGGATCGAATTACCCCCATAGATCGTGACGATGGCCCTCGTCCAGATGCAGTGAGCGCCAGAGCCGGATAGATATCAAGCAGGGTTCGCACCTCCAAAACGGGACGGCGACAGCACGGGCCATATATCGGGGTCTACGAGGCCCCGTGCTCGCCGCAGCGGGGAATGCGCAGTATAGCACGCGTTAGACGGAGGGTGGGATGGAGGCGGCGACGCACAGCAAGTACAAGCTGAAGCGATGATAGGTGACTCACCACAGTAGTTGATTCATGCTGTCCCCTCCGGCCATGAATGAGAGATTAAGTTCCGCTTGAAGTATAAGCCAAAGGCGGGGCAGGAAGTATAAGGCATACGAAGTGGGCAAAAATGAGTAAACTCACGCCAATTCCGACTCTGAACAATCTACCAAGATGCGCGGCATCAATTGGGAGCTCACTAGAGAGACCAGAGAGGGCCGTCAGTAAGATGGATTTGATATAATCCCCGGCACAGCCCTTGTTCGTCGCCCACCCGCCGGGGTCCCTGGTTTGAGTCCATTCGCGGCGAGGGGGCGAAGAAAGGTACCGCAGGCAATAGAATGACTTACTAGCAGGGCTCCAACGGAGTTTCAGCGGTGTTGAGCCCGTATTGCTTCGGAGACGCGTCCTTGTTGGTGGATACCACTAAAAAGTCGTATTTGTGCGTTATTGGACGAAGATGGCCTGGGATGGGGTCAGAAGGCCAGTAGAGCAAAGTATAGGGTGCATGAGACCTGCCTAAGTGAGAATTGTGGGGGGAAACGGCAGAGGCGGGAATAGAGAGCGCGCGACGATGGGAGAAGGAGGAGATGAGCGGAGTTTGAAATCATAGCCTTTGTCTCTAATATGCATAAACAACTGACTGGTACGGCGCGCACAATCACCAGAATAATCTCGGTGTCAATTCCCGTCACGGAATCTAGTTCATAGTGATAGATTGGCAAATAAATGTGCACTGAAATATTCTCAGACCTATTCATTAAATCCCCATTTTTACGGACACTGAATTATATTACAAGGTCAGACAGCGATTAAGTACATGACGGTCAGCAGAGGGTAGCAGCCAAGTCTGGGAGTGAATGGTACAAGGGAATTATCTGTAGAAGGGTAGGTAACAGCTAGTCTTCAACACCATTGACAGCGGCGGCTCGTGTAGAGCTTCTTGTGGTATAGCGCGGGGCCTGATCAACAGCCGCCTCGTTTGCGGCAAGTTTAGCTTTCCTCTTCTTGACTTTTTCAGGCTGTGCAAATATTTGAATCAGCATTGGTGCACTGGACCTAACCATTCCAAATTGCTCACCTCCGGTTCATTGACCGCTTTCGGTTTCTTCGTCGCAATTTTGGATTTGGGTTTCTGTTGTGTTTTCTTACCGCGCTGCAAAAATATTAGCTATGAAAAATTTAAGAAGTGGTCAGCCTCACTGGCGGGAAATCATCAATCGTGAGCTCTATCGTCTGTTGAAACCCTTGCTTGTTTGCCTTCATTCGAGTTAGTACAAGAAAGAAAAAGCGAATCACTGCGTACTGATTTCTTTCGGCCTTCTGTCGGGGAGAATTGAAGCTGCGAGTGTCTTGAAACTGACGGAAGAGGTAACGAAACTCTAGTATGTTTGGGAGTAGACGAGATGGACGGTTTGAGACTCCACTCTCGCAGGGGGCTGCAGTTTTCCAGAGGGACAGGGTGTTCGGCCTCCTCATCTGCGATTGAATCATTCAACTCTATCAACGACACGAGCGCTGGGTCTTCGGTCCACCAGTGGAATCTTTCGCCAAAATCTTGGCTATCATTCTTGATGTTGATTGCTTCAATTATCGGAACAAACATATCTTGCGCAATCAGATGGTTGGCGACGTGAGGGACGAGAACATATTCGATGAAGTCGGCGATGGGTAGAACCTGCTCATCTTGGAATTTTCGAGAGTCAGCGTCGAAATCGCGGGGCTTTGAAGTCACGAGGAAGTCAATTGTTTGGATTAGTCGCTCCTTTATCTCTGCGAAGGATTTCGAAAGTAACCGGCAGATTGTAGACCCAATGAGTTGGGATCCTACAGGACCAAGGCTGGGTGCATTGTCAGTACCGCGAATTGGCTCGTCAGATGGATCAAAACGCACTAGCCACAACGTGCATGTATATCTGCATACTCGAAGCATGAGGCCCGGCCCACCATCGTACGCCCGAACTCGAACAGTTTACCATCTATTGATTCTAGAAAGTCGCTCCAGGCGAGGTTGTTTTCCAGAAGACAGGTGTCAGTGCATATATCGATTAATTGAGATTCCATGGCGAGGGTCTGCGTCACCAGCTCAGGGAGATCGAGAGAAACAGGCCACCCGCGAGCATGTCCCATATCGGAAAGCCGTGTTGTTTCGCGATCCCAAGATATCTGGCTGCAGATTTCGACGTCCAGCTGATTGAACTTGTGAGGGCTACCCTGAGTCGAGACCAGTTCTTGACGTTTTCTGAGTAATTTTTTGAGATCTTTGCTTAGATTTCCCATGGGAATAAGCTCGTCGCAGTGACGCTTTGGGCACTTGAAGGTGGCTTCGATAGCCTCGGCCTTGTACAAGATATGAGTCGGAAAGAACGTTGTAATGTCAAACGTACTGGTTTAGACTTGGGATGGGAGGGATTTCGGCCTTCTGGAATTTCCAAGTCTTTGAGGAGTTTTGCCTAAGTTCTGGGCGGTCAGATCACAGCTAGAACGATGCAATGATGCCTGCCTTTTTACTCGAAGGCAGCTCGTGCTCTACACGGGTAATCTTGTGCTTATCAACACTCTGTGACTGGACGCAATTAACTGGAGGTCATATATGCGAAGATGGAAAATACTTTTGCGGTTTGGACTGGATTTTTCGACTCTTCGCCGCTCAACTACAGGTGTATGATTGGAACAGGAATTTTGGATGGACATTAGTTGCTCACCTTCCCCTTCAACTTCGCGTTATTTACTCGGGTTTTGACGGACTCAATTTCCGGTACTGCTGCTTTCTTATTTGCCTGGAGGGCCGGGTGAACAAGAACCGTTGGAGAATTTACGGCCACTCACCTTTTTCACGGCAGGCTTGCTTACCACTTCCTCTTCTTCGCTTTCATCATCCGCATCACTGAACTCGTCGTCATCTGAGCCCTCCTCGCTGTCGTCTTGACCTTTTCCACCGTCGTCAGAGCCAACCTCGTCGTCCGAGACACAGTCCGAATCATCAGATTTGGAATGGGAGGAGAGTTTTTGCTTTTTTTGGGGTGGTAAATCCTCATCCTCATCATCTCGAGCGGCAAGAGCTTCGGCCGCTTCGTCCTTGTTGAAGTTGCTGACGGAGTTTTGTAGTACCTTCTTGATCAGGTCGCGAACGGCCCATCCACCTTGAAACTGGCGAAGGTAAGGATACTTTTGCATTGCCTACGACGGAGTTGGCCTGAGAACAAATCGGCTTGGATAAACTCACGAGCTGGATAAGCTTATCGACGCGAGTGGAGTCCTGTTTTTTGATTGTTTTGTGTGGATTAAGATACCGGAATGTTAGGCTGCGGATGAGACGCTGCAATTTGGATTTTTAGGACGCATATATCCCAGATTTGAAGGGAGATAGCGCGTACCGATATGCGACAAAAGCGCTTACTGTCATCTTTCAGACACATGGCTTCCTGAATATTGTACCCGCTAGAACGGCCAGCTTGCCCATCTGGACGGGGAATAAGCCTTGTCTTCGGTTTCTCTTCGTTCCTACGCCGTTTCAGCAAGGCTATCGATGCGTCAGAGCCTGCTATCTCGAATTGTACCAACCGGCACACACCATTTTCCGCATTACTAGCCCTCAAGGCCCTTTGAAGCCGAATATTCTCCTCCTCGAGTGATCTTCTGGGCTTCTTGGGCATTTCCGGAAAAATAGTGAAACAGGAAGAGAATACAAAGTCGACGCGAAAGCGCGTTAGTTGGCCATGTTTACAAATTGATGTGGCTGTACACCCTTCGCGTGTTGCGGTAAATGACAACTGCTGAATGAAACCAATTATTTGTGACTCGTATGGGTCTTGAAATAACGCTTGAAACTTTTGGAGCATTTTTAATAGGTGCTGGTAAGTAGCCAGCAACTTTATTCACAGGACTCGAAAGGCAGGACTTGGTTGAGTTTCGAGTGTCTTTACATCTTTCTATTAGTCGTCATCTTCTACTACTTCGTCCTCTAGTTCTTCCATAGGAATAAACTCTGGTCGAACTGTTCCTCCAGTCCTATCGGTAAGATGCCACTTGTTCCTGGTCTGCACTCGACCGACAACCGCCATAACACTCTGGATGTCAGTTACAATCTGGGCCGCTGCTTTGGAATATGACACAATTCCGAGTGCAGCATCCCTTCCTCCAGTTCTGCGGGGTGTTATGACTGCCAGTAAACGTACTTTACCATGCAGTTTTTCCCACAAGTGCCTGTCGTTGGTAGGAACCTTGAGCACCAAAATTGCGTCGAGCTGGCCATAACCTATTTGAGGTACCCAGGTTCCGGACTTCCAAACTTGAATCTCGTACTGGCCGAGAAGTCAATATGAATAAAAAGGAGAGGGACATTCACTTACTCGGACAAAAGATGAGTTTCGGCCTAACTCCTTCTGCTTCTCAACCACCCATGCACACGAAATCGAATCTCCATCCACAATTCGCACCTTTCCCCAGCGTGCCATGGTCACGGGCAGTTGAGGCTCGATGTCCCGAATATTTTTTCCGAGCAGTGCCGCAAAATAAATCGCTACTTTATGGCGCATAGAATTATCAGGGGAAAATGTCTTCTGGCATGGAAGTCGTAGAATCGTTTGAGGGTCTGAAATTGGATCAGATGGGATTAAAAACTGTGGAACAGACTCACAATCATTGTACTGATATTCTGAGGAAGAAAGACCGTTCGTGCGCTGGCTTGGTGAAGCCAGCTCCTCCGAGACATCGTAGAGCGCACCCAACTGCTCCAGATAGGCTCGATGGAGTACAATGTTGTTGAGGTTTGCCCACGGGGATTTCCTTGAACGAAGGGCGCCTTTGAGAAAGCCGCAATAACGCTCCATCCAAAAGGTCCAAGTGGTCCAGCTAGGACCACAAAACAAGATATCGTCGGGGACATGGAGAAGACCATGAATAGTGAGGGTGCAAGCAGAGAGCCGGTCTTCTGTATACTGATAATAAAACCTGCCAAATATTAACGCTATAATCAATTAGCTCAAAGAAATCTTACTCCTCGTAAGTTCGGATCCAAGTGATAATAGCCTCCCTGAGCGCATGTATCTGAGTATACGTCAGTGTGAAGCTAATACAGGATTTGATGATTGCCGTGAAGTCGCAGAGATGGGCATGGTATTTGGGGTCCTTGAAGCGCCCTTTCAACAGAATTGGAGCGAGATAAGTGAACCAGAAGCACCAAGCTTCGGCCGTGAAGTTTCCGGGGCCCGTGGCCATGGAGCGAATGAAGTCGGCAGGAATGTCCTTGACCGCATCTGCGGTCTCCTTCCATATCTCCTCCCATATGTGTGCTGCGATTTCATAATCCTCTGCACCAACATCGAGCTTTTTGAAATTACCGCTCCAAAAGTTGACAAGAATGCGAATAATGTTCTCAAAGAACAAGTGCATTATGTCCCATGGGAAAGATCTCGCAAAATTGAGGCAGCCGACTCGTCCAAGAGCGGGGAGCCCCTTGATGCCTTCGTGGAATGTGAGGTCGTTCTTGTGCTTGGCGACGTCCAGCTGCTGTAAATCGTGGGAAACATCGGCCCAGTCCTCGTGCGAACGAAGGGGGAGGTTATGCGGATCCCACGAGCGGCGTGGTTGCCCAGGAATATCAGGATGTGTGAGAGGAAGATAATAAATCGTGTCTCCACCCGAGACATTGCGCGCACCCTTCACCTTACATGAACGACAAGGAGAAAAGGCGTTGTGGCCTTTGATGTTCAACATCTTCTCGATTGCAATGATATCGCCCATACCGAAGATGTTGTAAGCATGGAGGTCGAAGACACTTTTTGTGACACAGTTGTAGGTGGGTACGCCAATAGCAAGCCGGACACATTCTTCGTCAAAGGGAACAAGAAAGCTGGCGGTGTCTTTGGAGCCATTTGGGCCGGAAATGACGCCCAAACAGATATGAGTTGGCAAATGTGTGCGAGTCTGCGGTCGAATGTTGTAATTTTTCAGCAAGATCGGGGTTGCCGACGGACCCTTCCGTTTACGCCCAAAGAGGAGATATGCGTCAAGACAGACACCAAGGGCGATGTCGTACTTCCCTGAGAAGTAACGATGTGGAAGTTCCTTTCCATCCACAGTGACCTTCGTCTTGCAAAGGGTGCGATAATGGATACCATCGAACACGTCTGATACCTCGTTGTGGCGGTGTTGATAATTATGGCGGTAGAGCAGAGTGTCGATTTTTTCGGGGTTGGAAAAGAATGCTTGTAAGCGGGGGATCAGCGGAAGATAACAAAAGAGTCGGCGGGGTTCATTTGCTGCAGTGAAACGAGGTTCTTTGCAGAAATAGCATGAAGTTAGATCCGCATAGCGGCCGGTGTATGCGTGACATGAATTGCGGCAGCAATGATACCAGACAGGCTCAACGCGAGCCAAAATTGCAATGCGATGGATCATTGCCCAGTGCGAGCTGACATCCATCTTGTGACGAAAAGAAAACCGCATTTGCGCGAAGGCAGCGCGTGGCATTTTGGAAATCAGGTCCAACTTGAACGCCCGGATATTGTCTCGGTCTTGCTCAGTCAGAATTTCGTTTCCTAGAGCAGGTGTGAGCTCTGATATCGACACAGGAAACATCAATGCATACGAATCTCCCATAAATTTTCCTCGTCCTCCGGGAACATCATCTCATCCAGCTCCTTCGTCATCTCTTCGAGGGATTTAGGGACTTCTCGATCCAACTCCTCGTCAAAAGGTAACCAATCTTCAGCATTCCCCAAATCAACATCTTCCTCCAAGCATGAGCATGAGTCAATGTCCATGGATTCTGGGTCTACATGTGACTGGTCCGCAAGAGAGCCAGGATTGGACATAGTTTCCTCCATTAGGTCACTTTCAGATTCCATGTCGACATCGGCCAAATTATTGTCCCATATGATGTCGGCGAGCGGCTGTGGCGTAGGATGTGGAGTCGCAGATGGAAGAGATGGGCTCATTTCAACATCAGATTGCTCAGATTCCGACGACTCCTGCTCAAGTGGATCCGTATTCTTGTAATGGCGTCGCCGAGTGCGTTTTGAGAGGAATTTGCCACAAGTCGGCTTGCAGTGGCAGAATTTTTTCTTTCCATTTCCTTTTCCCATGCTCAGTTGGAGCCCAAACGGAACAGTGAGAAAGCAAGTAGGTACCGTGTGACATAGAAAAAAAAAATCTCAGAGAACGCCGAGCAGCGAGAAGAGCACGACAGAGTATGAGGATAGATAGTGGCTGGCCGACAGAAAATAGATTTCAGATCCTCGGAGTACTGCGTGGCAACAGGTGTGTAGCTTGCAGTAAGGTTGAGAATATCAGAAAGAAAGGCAAGAGACTGGCGGCAGCCAGATGAGAGCAGACGTCAAGGAAAGCCGCGAAGGCCAAATACGGGCTTACATTCGGTGATCGCCGCCCACACAGCCACGAACGGACATCACGGAGTCGATAAGATCAAGATAAGATAAAAACAAATGCATGCACCGATATGAAGTGCTGAAGAAATTAGTGCCCTGGAGGCACTAACTTAAAGTGCACAGAAAAGCACTATTTCCCAAAGCACTTCATATAAGTGCCTAAATCCATAGATTAGTGCCTACGCACTAATATGTAGTGCTTTTACTGTTTACAGTGATTAACGTTCATGGAACTGACAAGTTACTTGGGGGAGTACTTGACTTGTATTTGTACTTGTGAAACTGACTTACCCAGCTATAAGTAAAGTGAAGTCACTTTTCACCGCGTAAGCCACTTTTCATGGCACCGGCGGCATCGAGCCTCCTTTTTGGAGTCCGCGTGATCTCAAGTCCGCGCCATTCCTTTGCGCGATCCGATTCTGGTTCTGATTCTGATCACAGACTATTCTATATCTCCAGTATACTGAGCGCTGCGGCGGAGAAAAGGTAATGAACTGGCGCTGGCTGGTATTTTTGGGTTCGGGCTTGGGCTCGGGCTCGTGTGAAGCGAGGATTGATATTCTGGCTTTGTCCTCAAGGCCTAAGCTAAAAATGTAAGGCTGTTCACCGTGCCATCTACGGCATTCGGCCGTATACTGATGGCGCTTTATGGGGTGACAGCCAGCCCTGCAATAAATGCTACCAAAAAGCCTTCGCCTCCTTGGTTCAGATTGTTGGAGCTTTCTAGATCGAGTTCAGTTCGCGTTCACACGGACTACTCTGGGCCGCCCCAGTCGCGCTCATGGGTGGAAATTCAACGGGGGTCCCAATACTTAAATCCGAGGGATCACTCGTCCGGGTTTTAAAAACCGGCTGTAAATTTCGAGGTTTGACCAAGAAAGATTCACTGGTCATAGTAGCTTATGCCGCCGCGGCCTGTTCGCTGGAACCGAAAAGCCGATCTAGTGCAAAATTTAAGGCCTCAACTCCTTGAACATTTTCGCCCCGGTCTAATCTAATTTTGGTTGATTTAAATTTGTGTTTGCTATATCCGTCCAATATCCTTCCTATTTTAGCTCTCTATTTTTGCCTTTCTATTTTTACGACCCGTTTTCGTCTTCCGTGCGCAGTCAGTAACACCTGCTCCACTGATGCTCCGCGTCTATTTATTCAAAGTCCGTTTTGAACCCGAAGTTTATCTGATTCCGCCCTTGTTCCAGCCGAACTAGACGCCGGCGTTCCCCAAATAGATGACCTTAATGAGATGTTTGGCACAGAGGGGAAATGTAGCCCTCGACCGACGCACTACGATCACGCAGTTCCCACGGTTGTGATGCGAAGAAACTGATTTCTCGTCAAGGGTCGCAGACGCGGAGACTTTGGACGTGATTCAACGAGTCTGTTTGGCCCGGAGCGATGCTGGATGTGGCCAGTGATGGTAACTGTCTAGCACAGAATTATGGTGCAGATCTGGTTATCTCAGCCAGAGCCGAATGTTTCTTCTGTCCGTTGTTCACCGAAGAGGTTTGATAACCGGTCTGCGTTGATCCAACCCCGTCCCATAAATAGTTTATTTATTTATTTTTCTCTCTTCAAATTTTCAAAAAAAAAATGAAAATAATCTTGATATTTGGTCTGACTAGTGAGACTAACCTGATCCAGCTCTGTGATCAAAGAATCCTCCGTTCCGCCGGCGTCCAACTGTCACACTGTCCTGATTCAAGTCGGTTGTCCGCAGCTAGTCCCATTTCGTTGAAAGTTCCTGTAATGTACTCAATGGGACTATGTTGCTCAACTGGTATGTGCGCGTGGCGCCCCCCTACTCGAGCCGTTCTTCTTGGTTATTCAGTGCGTGCTGTGCAACATTCCACCATTAACTCACTACCTTTTGTTAGAATGACGCTTTCTTCAGCTGCACCTGGGGAATGGAGCAGAAGCCCCTGGCGCACGCGCAAAGAATTCATCTAAGAGATATGGCTCAAATAATACGGGGACAAGTACGCCATAAATGGAAGAAAAGGATCGGAAATTCAAGATCACAAGCGGGGCTAGAAAAGGTACGGTGACAATGGCCGAGAAGCTGAGCGGGATAGATACAGACGGAAGCTAGGAGGTGCCGAATTCTTACATGGAAGAATGATGCGAGTACGTGTGCGGCGGTGCATCGGCGTCAGCGAAGGCACGCGTGCGCGAGTACGTGCAGTTGAATATCACACAATCTTCCCCGTTCGGCGGCCTGCGGTCTCATGCCCTGGGGTGTCTTTATGTGATTCGGGCGATTGGGTTATCGCTGATTCATTCCGGGAATTATGACGCGTGCCGATGTATCGCCCCAGAGGTATATAAGGTGTCGAGAAAGCTGGACAATATCCATCCACCAGTTCCTTGGTTGTGATTACCGCACTCTCGCCCCTCTCAAGTCTCCATCGCCTCCCTCGGCTTTCCCGCCTTCGTGTGTTTTACCCGTTCTGCTCTGGCCAACCACTAACCGCATCATTCCTGCAGTTGCGTAGAGTCATTCACCATGTTCATTGCATCATCTATGCTTGTTGCCGTCCTCGCCGCCATATCCCTCGTTCAGGCGATCCCCGCACCGCAGGCCTCTGCCACTACATTCCAGAGCTCTGTCACGGCGTCCCAGGCCTCTGTCACTACATCCGAGGCCTCCGCCACTACCTCCCAGGCCTCTGTTACTACCTCCCAGGCCTCTAACAATACGGCCTCCGTCAGTACGCCCGGCTCCGTCCCCATCGTGAGCAACGCGGCCGCTATCGCTGCGGCGCTCAAGACTGAGCCCAGCGTCGACGACCGTTTGTCGAAGCTGTTGTATGACAGCAACGGCACCCTCCTCACTGGCGAAGCCCTTCGCCAGCTCACCGTATTCGACTTCAATAACCAGGCGCCCGCCGCCGGTGCGAAAGGGGGCTCTATCCTCCTCGCTATCGTCGATAGTTTCCCCATCCTCGAGGGGATGGGTGTTGGCGGGGGCGTTTCCTTTATCGAGCCTTGCGGGCTCAACATCCCGCACACGCACCCCCGTTCGAGCGAGTTCTTCGTTGTTACAGAGGGAATTTTGGACACAGGGTTCGTCCAGGAGAACGGATTCAGTACCCAGGTCAAGACACAGCTCGGGACGTACCAGGCGACGGTCTTCCCGATGGGTAGTATCCACTACCAGCAGAACCCCACGTGCTCTCCCGCCATCTTTGTTGCGGGTTTCGGCTACGAGGATCCCGGTCGCAGCGACATCGCCACCAACTTCTGGATGCTTGATGCGGACGTCATCGACGCCGCTTTAGGTTTCCCGACGACCATCGGAGGCGACAATATTGACGAATGGAGATCTCACCTCCCCTTGAATTTGGCCGCTGGGGTCGATTCTTGCTTGCAGAAGTGCGGGCTTTCTCAGTGATTTTTTACACCGCGAACTTCTGAATCCCCCCATTCACACGTTAACTCTGCTGTGTCGCTTCTTACAAATGTTTGCATAAAAGTTGCATGTAATCGAAATACTGCCTCTGTTGCTCTATGACAGCCTGATTTTCCTTTCCTCGCGTGAAACAATCCGACACCGTTGCGCTGCGTACGCGCGTCTTGATCACATTATTTCAATGGCGCACTGCAATCACTGTGTTCAGGCGGTCCTTCGGCAGACCCTGTCGGAGCTACATCCATATGACGGAGGTGTGCCGAAGAGACTCGGCAGTCTGCCGCCATCAGTCGGCACAGATCTGTCACTCGTATAGGAGTAGGATCGGAGCGTTCTTCCAACCGGCTTTCCTCGGTCTTCTTACCTCCTCGTACCTTTAGAAGGAGAAGCAGTCGAAAATGTCAGGACATCACTAGAGGCGAAGTAAGGAGTCACTCAAGGTGAATCGAGGAGTTTAATCCTTGTCACCCGACAACGTTCTGTACTTACTCTGATCACAGCAGTAATACTCCAACTCGACGCTGCGACGGGGGTAAGTAAGATGGCACTCGTTCTGCGGCACCCGACGCCTTACGTTGAGTTGAAATTTGAAATGCGAGTGGGTAGAACGCACAGTACCACATGCGGATCCGAACTCGCGTGCATTCGTATATTCTGTACGTACAGTAGTATTGACTGGCCTTCTGGTATGAATTTCCACGATCGATGAGCCTTAGGATTCGAGTCCAAATACTCCGGTGCGTGATCGTTCTGGTATATTGCATTCAGTAGCCACAACGTTCGCCAATACAGTCTCAAGCGGGGGGTCCACGCTGCCCAAATCTCTGCTCAAAATATTCTTCCGCAGCTTTGACTGCGTCATACCCCATCATATACTCCTGCATTTCCTTCGCTGCGAAGCAACCGTAGATTAAAACACTTGGCAAATGAATCAAAAAGGAAAAGGAGACTCACATCGAGAATACTCCCCCCTCTTCTGAGGGATCTTCGCTTGCTCGAGAGACTCGCGACCAACGAACTCTCCGCGCGCCTTGCGGTGCGCCTGGTAGGCCTCTAAGCGCGCGGGGACGTCGGCGCGGGTCGTTCCAGACGGAAAAAACGCGGCGATCGCGGCACCCTCTTCGATCCCCATGGCCGCGCCCTGCCCGAGTGTGGGCAGCGTCGCGTGCGCTGCGTCGCCGAGGAGAACTGCCCGCCCGCGGGCCTAGGTCGGTAGCGCGGGGACCGTCCGGAGTTGCCATTTGGGAACCTGCGCGGGGAGCGCGGCGAGCACGGGTTGGAACCGGGCGTGAAAATCAGCGAAGACGGCTTGCACCTCCTCGCGCGTGACTTCCGGGCGCCAACCTGCCAGGGAAGATGTTAGTGTAAATGTTTATGCAACGAATCATTTGTGGTGGGAAAAGCACACCGCGACGCACCTGGATCATCGTGATCGGGATCCTCGAAAAAGGCGGCGAAATTGAGGAGCGCGCCGCCACGGCATCGATATAGGAAGAGCACCCGGAATAGGCCGCCGTGTTGGGCGACGTTGCGGGGCCCCGACACGCCGTCCAGGAGCCAGGCGAGATCTGGAATGCCGTCGAGCGTCGCGACGTCGATGAGGGCTCGATAGCATGACCATCCACAGCTGATGGACTTCTGCACACGGCCCAGGATATGCGTGCGCACCATTGACTATCCAATAATTAGGCAAGGACGATGAACTTGGAATTCCTGCGCTCACGGAAATCCCATCCGCTCCGATGATAATATCGCTTTGGATCGCGCGTCCATTGTCGAGTTCCAATAAGCCTTTTTCTACGTCGCACTCGCGTACTTTGCTCGAGAGGTGGAGTACGGGTGCGGGGCCATCACCGGGACCCAGTGCAAGGCGCTCCAGTTCATTGCGAAGGTCAGTTCTGTGACAGAGAACATTCTGGGCGAGCTTAGCAGAGAGAAAAGTAGGAATTGAGTGGAGGCTGTGTCACCGGCTTTTCGTCCATTCCGGAGATCAACCATTTCCCAGTCCTAGCGTTGCCAGTGATAGCGTCCAAGTTGTGGAGCTGCGCAATGGTATTAGTAAGCTTTATCGGATTCCACACCTGTCGAAAGAAACTCACCCCGTCCCAATTGACGCTGTCGAGATTGGCCTTTGAGTATCCAAATTGTTCCAGTACGCGCTGGGCGTTGACTGGCACGCTGATGGCGGCACCTATCTCAGCGAGTACTTCGACAGCTTCGAAGATCTCGTTGAGGAGGCGTTAGCCACAGACAATGACTTGGAGACAGTCGCCCACCTCGACGATATGTCCTTGCCGTCGAAGCGCGGTCGCTGCTGCTAAACCAGCAATACCTGCACCTACAATGGATACCTTGAGGGGAGTCGAATTGTCGGAGGTTGCCATTTTTCAAGTGTCGCCAAAACTGCCTTGCTGGGCTATATATCCCAGCACCCAAGCCGTTTATCCGGGCGGATCCGGAACTGACTTAGCTTGCGGCTCTGGGCTATTTATGCCAGATTGCACCCAAGCCGTTTATCCAGGCTGACAAATCCATATGACGCCGCCCGTAGCTGAGGCAACAATTTGCCGTTGGCGGGTCTGGGCCAAATGTGCTGAAAAAACCGAGGATTTCCGGGGTAAATGTAACGGAAGCCGTCGCTGCTTACCCCGCAGGGATAGCTATCGCGATTTTCCTTTGGGAAGTTGAGGTAGTTCGTGCCACGAGAATCAGGACCAGACCGCGCCGACCCGAGAGTTCGTGCTGCGCAGTGGGGAAAAGACATGCCGAGAAATAGCGTAATAGCTAGACACTTATCAGTCAGGTACTTGATTCCAGCCGGCCTAGTGTTCGCCGTCGGGTTTTCATGATAATGGCGAGGCTAAATGAGTTCAAAGGAGCCGAATAAGATCTGGGAAATGTCGGATAACCCACCCTACATAAAGCTGGCTGCACTCGTTGGACCCCGAACTAAGTAGCTGCCGATGAGTAGGCCACCGTCGTGCGTGAATCGCCATATCTGAGTTGGAGTCTGGGTGTACGAGGAGCACTTGACACGTAAAAATTATGGCGAGTCCTTCTTGTATTCGAGAGGAGATGAATCCAGTGGGGAATGCAGACACTGAGACTTGACTGAGACACTGGACAGAGAGAAAACTGGAATGATTGGCGCGTCACGTGTTCGGGCTTACATGGTCGCGCATGACCACCGGACCGCTTACCGGCGCCCGCGCTGGCGCCCAACTGGCGCCCAGCTAAGTACTTGATTTCAAAAAGACTTTGTTGCCATGCCCCCGGAAGGCTAGCCAACAATTAACGCAAGTAAAATGCTTTTGCCTCCCATAGAGAGCAGTGCTTAGCCTTAGGATATTATCAAGATATTATTGAAGTAAGTTACTAGCAAGGCTAAATGAGGTTCAATCCACTGTCACAGGAGTACAAAAGGACTTGAATTTATTTAGGTGACATTGACCGCCTTGAATATAATTGAGTGCCTTGGCGGCGCAGTGCTCAATGGAAAGGTGATGGAAATCATGGAATGGATGAGGTGAGGTAGGTTAGATGAAGCCCTTCGGCGTTCGTCGGCTCCATCCTCTGGATGCTCTCACCACAGCTTCTACTTAGTCGAACGGACGTTCAGTGGAGCCACCTCATGACCGGGGACGAGAGATCGTTACGGTGCTCATAGAAGAATATCAAGATCGGCGAAGAGCCTCGAGACGGAAGAAGACTCGCACATAAGCCCAGTTTCCGCGGATTTGTGATTAAGACCGGTGCTCGTCGTTATCTTCGTTTCTGCCGTCCAGAAACCCTTTATATATGGTCCTGTCGTAGGCCATGTCTAATTTATTTATTCATTACTGTCGCACCATCGCCAGAGGAATTGTCCTGGACCGGTTAGCCGCTCGCATCAGGCGGCTGGCCATGTCGTAGTCGTAGTGCAATTCTCGCGGTTTCATTTCACACACGAAGTATCATGTCGTCCTAGGGATCCGGCGGCAATCTATCTATCAAGCTGTGAGAACGAAAGAACTCGCGCCATATCTTCAATCCCTAGAACGACAGTCCTCCTCGCCTCTTTCTTTTGAATCTTTTCGGTCGCGCTGCGCCTATCCTCGGTATTTTTTCCATCCTCTGCACAACTCTACCGGCCGCAGAGTACCAACATGACACCATCACCCGTCTTCGCCCCACGATCAAATTCCCTGTCTGGCGTGGGTGGCATATTTTCCTGCCCGGATCCGGACAGCTCCGGGGCCTCCCTCGCAGGAGTTGATTCAGAAGATGGCACTTCTGCGGTGTGCAACTACACGGACAATTCCTGCGCCTACAGCCTCATCGATGTACGTCCCAATGATCGCCCAGATCTACGCAACGTTGATGTGCGAACGCGCAGGGCTCTTCCGCCTCCGACAACCCAAATACCTGCCCGGATGCCCTTATAACGCTCTCCTCGGTTCATAGGTAGGGCCCATCTGAACGATTAGCCTCCGCGCCTCACTGGGATAAAATGCAGCAGTGACCTCACGTCTAGTGCTGGCGCTTCTGGGTCATCTCGTTCGCAGGCCGCAACTCCGAGCAACACAACTACGCCGAGCGGTGGAAGTTCAGCGACCACGCAGACTGGGTCATTCCCTCCATCTAATTCTCCCTCATCGCTCATTCCATCGTCCAGAACACCAAGGTTTGGAAGATTCCAACCCCAACATTCCAGTTGATATCTCCGATACAGATTCCCGGCGGCGGCAATTGCAGGGATCGTGGTGGGCGGCTGTATCGTCCTCCTAGGCGTCGTGATCCTGCTATTCTGCCGTAGAAGACGTCGCCGGCGCCGGAGGCCGTTGCTTACGCCGCCGCGGCAGTTCCTCGACCAGCAACAGCATAATACGCGGCGGGAAAAGGTTCTTGGCACCGTAGAGGCTCCGGGTGAGGCAGGTCAGCCTGCCGTTCCATTCAGCGAAGGGGAGTCGGAATCGCCTCTCGTTAGTAGCAGAATCGGAACCGAGACCTTGGTTGAGCGGGTTCGGCGTGTTGAGTCTCGGCTAGAGGCTCTGCTGACGCTGGGATTGCCGGATAACGCACCGCCAGGATATACACCTCAATGAGTTGGGGACATTATAATTAACGCACATATATTAGAGAGTTTGCGCAACAGCCACTGGAGCCACCCAGTGGCTATTTTGGCGTGCGCACAAATGGCTCCAGTGGCTCGAATGGCTGGGATAACTGATAATATTTTCGATTGAATACACTCATTTGTAAATACTAAGACTCATGTAGAGGCACCCAGTCATCCCTTTACTTCAAATCGAACTGATTTCAGTCTAAAATAACACATTTCCCAGAATTTTGTATCTTAGGCCAGTTCTGCCACTTGTGCACGCATTTTCACGTCATCAGATCTCATTCTGGCATGAACAGAACAATAAATTGGATATACGCCATCAGCCATTCGAGCCACCAGCCACTTATATGCGCACGGCAAAACAGCCACTGGGTGGCTCCAGTGGCAAACTCTCTATTAACCATGAGGCCAAACAGTTCGAACGGGGTAACGGTACGTTCATTCGACAGACATATAAAATGTGAACTATATTATTTAGGAGAAATCCAAATAACTTCGCTGCCGAATCGTCCTAGTAGAAACCATGCGCTTCGATGCACCGCCGAGCATCAGCGATTTGCTTCTCCCAGAATGCACTCACATGTGAGGGAGGTGCTGGAAATGTCTGTCAGAGGTATCAATATGACACGCAGCAGGGAACTGGTGTTATTTCGCACCCGAAGCCAGTCCAGAATGAGACGGAGATATTGGGGGTGCAGTATGTCACGATGAGAGACTCTAATTCGCGGAGTAGTCTCGGAGTCGGGCGACATTCCGACAATAACATCAGCCCATCCCTGTAAGGTAATTAATGAATGTTGTTCGTGAGACTGGCACAGTGACTCGGCCAAGCGAAAGTCACTCCCACTGAGCACTTCTTTCGCCCACCGAATCCAAAGCAATACCAATGCCTCAGCAGCATCCTGCCTATTACATTGTAAGGCCTTTGACGGACGTGGATCTGCCAGGAAATCCATGGCCGAGTCTCCGTCGGGGAAGGGCAAAATTCAAATGAATATACTCCCGGATTTCCAGAAATGGTTCAAACACTCGGTACGTGAGACCACAGAGGTGGATGATGTCTCTAATCTGAATAACCACTCCTTAACGCAAGGAGAAGGTCGGGATATTAATTTTACCATTTTTTGGCGACGCGTCTTCGATCAACCTACAGACGCGTCTGCACGTGCCCCGTGCGTGATCAAGGTTTGGCGCACACAGCCACATCGCTTGCCTTGTCACCCCGACGTCCAAGCCCTCTAGCAGTCTCTTTCATCTAGGTGCGTCTCCCTTCGCCCCTCTGCTTGAATTGCGCGGAAAGCTAACCGGGATTAGGATGCAGAAGAAAAGTCCACTGAATTACTAACGTGTCTTGTTCACGACATTCGCAACGATTTCACATCCAATCTCATCTCATAGCCCCATCCACGACTCTCGCATTCGAATCTATCCAAAATCTACAGAAAATCCACATATCAAGAAGAAGAAACTGACGACAGGCGATGGCTGGTCACTGTGGAAAGTAAAGGTACTCCATGTGAGTACCTGGGTACTATTTATGCAAAAAAGGTACTCCCACTGAGTACCTCAATTAGTAGTACTTTTTTGGGTACTCTGTTGGAGTGCTCATCAGAGTACTACTCCCTGGGGTACTCCATTGGAGTGCCCTTCGAGGCACTACCTCTATGGGTACTCCACCTGAGTTCCCTTCAAGGCACTACTTTTTGGGGTACTTCATCTGAGTTCCCTTCGGGGCACTACTTTTGGGGGTACTTCATCTGAGTTCCCTTCGAGGCACTGCTTTTAGGGGTACTTCATCTGATTTCCCTCGAGGCTACTTCTTCCGGGGTCCTACATATGAATTGTTGCCCAGAGAACATGAGAAATGCCGTTGGATCAGGATTATTTCGGTTGTCACTCCCCACACCAGCCCTCGGTTGGAGTGATTCTTAGGAATCAGACCGCCCACCCTCGGAGCTCGACCACAAAGTTTAGGATACCTTCAAAATTCTGTGTATTTCAGAATTTACAGAATCTGATTCAAACTCTGTCCACAGAGCTTGAGGTTACAGTTGTAAATTGGGAAGAACACGACTCAAAAGATTTCGTCAACTCAAAGGTCGAAAATTCCTCAATATATGCAAACCATTGATTATACTCCAGAGTAGCATGATTTTAAATAGCCAATATGTAGGTAGATAGACTGGCTGGAGGTAAAATAAAGACGTTATTGGGACAACATGCGGAATTACCATATTGGGACCTTTTATCCCATTCTCTGCATTGGTTGTTTAGTCCAGTGGTATGTTGTTCTCCGTTGTAATCTTGAGTGCATCCACGCGGTCCCTCGTTCGATTCCGGGAGGCAGCAGGTAATTTGCTCCTGCGTACTGCATCCTCTTAAAGTTCCATAATGAGCCATTCCTGAACCCTTGGCGTCAATACTGGTTCAGCAAGGTTGATTTTTCTTGCTTAAAACTACCAAAAAGAAACACTCAAATGGAGTGCTTAAAGCACTCACAACGAGTACCTCTGGGCACTCCCATTGAGTACCTGAGGTACTCACATGGAGATGGTTTTTTGCAGAAAAGCGCTCAGATTGAGTACCTGGAAGCACTACATCCGAGTACTTCACACACTCCATTTGAGTGCTTTCAGGGTACTCCATCTGAGTTCATTTACTTCCCACAGTGTGGTGCAGCAGTACCAGTACCAAGCATCCGCATCCGATACCAGCAATACCACCCCTGCCAAATGCAGATCACGTGCACATCCCTCTGCCAAACAAAGCCACCGTTTTTCTTATCTCTTTCGTCGCTCGTGTCCAGTTTATTATCTACTTGAATACAATGTCTCCTTCACAATGCTTATGACTACTCAAGCTAAAACCAGACTGTCCTCCCCCTTTTCAATCAAGAAACATGGTATTCTGGGTGCTATCCTTCCAAGTGCGAGGATTCTTTCGGCGCCGCTTGTGGTCCCGTATCTCGTTTGCGGCGTTTTCGATGGGCCCGAACAAATGATCTAATCTTGCGGCCATCTTGGGCTGAACACCGATTGGGTTTTCAGCAACTTCTAGCAATTCCTCGAAACAGCGCTTCAAATGTGTTATTCTGGCTGCCTGGAATCGTACCTGCGATGATTTTCAATTAACTATGAGACCCCGACAACTTTGAGAGGAAGCTCACACGACACGGCCCACTCTCGGTCTCTGAGTCCGGATCATGTGTCATGTCATTGGTAGTCGGCACTGAAGGCGTTGACTCATTGTTGTTCGGAGCATCGTCGTTGCCCGCAGTATCGGCGTCTGGCTCGGCTGAGCTATGCGCTCCGAATTTCGATCTACGGAGAGGGGGGGAAACTGTTGAACTCGTACTTTCCCTTCCCAGAGCAAGTATGCAGACTTCCTCTTCCTCCTCACCACTTGAAGCCGACTCCGGACCTTCTGTGTGAATACCTGGAATACGGTAAAACGGGACGTAATGGTGACGACGCAGATCAAGGAAAAATTGTAGACTTGTAAGCGGCGAATTTTCCAGACGCTTGTTTGCTTCCCGAACAAGGTGTTTGCACACCAAGAAGCGATTCGGCGCAAACGAAGGGCAGTTACAGGTCCATCGTTCGACGTCGGTATGATAGGTCCCGTGTTCTCGTGTCTCTTCCTCTTCCAATTGTTCTAACCTCTCGGTGCGTCCTTTTGTATTCCGCGCTGATTTGAGACATTTCAGCTGTTTCTCCGTTAGTCGGTGTTCATCACTTCGGCTCATGTCGAGCCACATGGCTTTCATATCAACCTGCCACGCGGCTAGTTCTTTCGGCCGCCCTTGGCGGCGATTCCCCCGAACATATGCCAGTGTTCGGGCAACACGAGGAAGGATGTTCGTGATGATGAGGTGGGTAACTAGATCCAGTCGGGGCCGATTGAATTGAGCCAGATCGCGATGCTTCAGGTGTTTCCACAGGCTCTCCACAACCATCGTTGTCTTGAGCCGTGGAATAGCCTTGCAAGCTGCTCTTGCCCAGAGACACCATTGTTTGGAGGTATACCATCGGTTCCACATATAGGCCCAGACCTGTGCTAGATCATTTTCAAAGCAGTACTGGTACATATCTTGGGTTGCTCCATGGTGGATCTCAGCGGCGGAGAGGAATGTTCCCTCCTCGTCTCCCATGGGTATTTCTGGATGCTGGTGAAAGTGAGTACGGAATTTTTCAAGGATGATCTTGCGGTGCTCCTTTGGGCAAAAGATCGGAAGAGCTGATTTGGTAACAGCCGGCGGATTAGGCCAGACCGGAATTCGCGAGTCACCTGTTTTTAGGATAAAAACCGGCGGAAGGCACGTCGGAGGTGGCTCATGTCCCTAGTGGAACTTGTTAGTAGCCTTGATTCAACTACAATAAAACATACCTCATCCTCTTCATCCGCTGGTCTTTCCATTTCTGCATCCTGTTCGCTCACACCATCTTCAAGCAGACTTTTCGGACTGGCTTGGCCGAATGGCTTGCGCCCCTTAGCGGAGTTTGAATTTGGTGGGGCGGGCGTGGACGGCGTGGCTTGGCACATGGCTTGGCTTGTGCTCGCTTACACCACACATCTCCACTGTCATGATTTCATCCATAACTCTTTGTCAATGCATCGTTCGAGTTTCTTTTCTCCGCCGCTATCTTCGGAACATCCCGGAAGACCCCGTGGGTGTGATTGGCGGCGACGGACAATGTTCAAGTTGAACAACAGAAGTCATTTTGCGAGCGGTCAGAACCGGAAAAGATGCATTTGTCGAAGACGGCGCATCTGTACTTGGCAGAAACTACAGAGCAGTTCCAGAGCGCAAGCGTCGGCCCGAGCCCTTCACTACTGTCTCCGGCTTCTTCGCTGCGGCCTCTCTCTTCTTTCTCGGCTTCGATTCCTTTTTCGTCGCCGACTTCTTCTGCACATCCTTCTTCGCAGTTTTGGCGCGTTTCGCCGGCTTCTCTCCCTCGATTTCCGCGCTTCCCTCTCGTTTCAGCAAGACTGGAATGGCGGCAGTGGGCTTGAAAATCGATGGATCGTCGCGGCGATACGTGGGTGGCCGATAATCCCTGTCATAAGTAGCGTGATCTGCGTTAAACTTCAGCATTCGTTGAGTCAGGATACCAGACTGGACAGATGTCAAGGGTATCGCTGCAAACATAGCTGCCAACGCCGCGGGACCATCACTGGGGCATCGAACGACGCGACCAGTGATGAGATCCTCCACGATGTCACCATTGAGATCCAAGGCCTCTCCAAGTTCCCGCTGGACTGCAAGGAGTTGAAGGAGGACAGATCCCACTCCCATCACTCTTTTGTCGCGTTCTGCCTGCAAAAGATCGGAAAGGGCCTCGCACCCCAACAGAGTGATTAAGGGCTTCGAAAGAACGGCCTCGAGCTCCGGTGTAGGAACCAAGTCTAGCGTGCGCATCCAGTCACTGGCTGCTCGGTGCTGATCAATGGAATTTTTCCCTGAAAAATACTTGGTGAAGCTCCGGACAACCGGATGTCTGTCTTCGAAGGCCACCAGAATTCTCGCGACAAGGGGAACAGCCGCTTCAAATATTTTGGCTAGTTCCGGGTTGTCGTGGTGCGGGTGGTCGGGAAGCATGTAGAATGGAAGACGAACTTTGCCGATCTAGATTGTTCATCTGAGCGGAATTCAACAGTTGTTCGGAAGAACGTACCTGCTTGGCGCGGAGCTTGACTGCGTTTATCTCCTCGAAAAATTTGCGGCTCCGACAGAACCTTCGCAGAAGCAATGGTGGCAAGGCAGAGTCCTCTGACCAATAAACGGTTCCATCTGTGCACTCGAACCAGCGAAATTCATACTCGTCGTGTGGGGCGGCTTTCCGGTGACGTTTAATGAATGTGGCTGGGTACCAAAGAACCCCCGGCACTTTCCAGTCCGGCACATTAGGATCTGGAACCATTGCAATCTGTCCGGGCCAGAGTCTTATTACATAGCGTCAGAACGGTGAAGGTGTTGAACAAGGTTAAAACAACTCACATGTCGGCGAGTGGATCTGCATCACGACAGCGTTTGCATACGAAGTGAACGTTCTCGTCGTTCCAATTGACTCCAGATGGAAGGCAGTCCATGTGTGACCAGTACCGGCATTTTTCGCACTGCACCTCTTCGAATATAGCGTCGCCTTCTGGCTGTTGCATCCCACAGCCATCGCACCAAATCGGGCAAGGGGTCTGAGAGTCAGTTTCTGCGAAACTTCGCTCGAGCACCATTTCATTTGCGTCAATGGGCGGCATTGGCAGATCTTCCTCGGGTGTGTAGAAGCGATCCTGCGAGCTGTCGGGCGGCGGAGAGTATGAACGGCGGGGGCGGGATTCTTTGGTCGGTGAGGTAATAAGATCGAGCAGCATTTTGTCAATCTCGTCGTCTTTCTCCGACTGGATTCCCATCTCGTCGTCTGAGTCGTCCAAGACCGTCACGTACTCCTTTGGTGGGGTCGGTATTTTTGAAAAGTCTTCCTGGATCTCCTCAGTCGTCCGAGAGGTCGTCTATAACCAAGTTATCAAAAAAACAAGGCCCAGTTTTACTAGTATGAAGCATGACTTACTGAAGCCTTCGACGTCCGAAGATAAACCACAAACGAGGTATCTGCGTCGTGCTCCTCTAAGAGATACAGCGGACCGAGTTCAGTTAGTAGCCCCTCACGTCGCAGATCATTGTAGAAATAAGTTTTGTCCTTCACCCGCGCCTTTGTCACATAATGGCCGATCGAGCCTGGGCCGTTCGGTGGAATATAAATCACCCTGGCAATCAGTTGATACTCGACCTCCTTCCCCAAGCTCAAGGTTAACGGGCAGGCGACATCCGGCATCGGTGGATCAAAGTGGTGGCGGTTGATGGGGTCGATCCGGAGAATGAGTGGCCATTCGGTTGAAATGTAGCTGATCGACGCATCCGTAGCCTTGCAGGATAAATGAGGGCAAGGTATCGGAGGGCCAATGTGTAGAGGTCGATAGGTTGTTGTACGCGATGTGGAATAGCGCTCTCTAGGGATTGCATGGATGAGATAGTCGTCAAGTAATGGCCGACCACGCTGCGGATCGATAAACTGCTGGGCTATTCGAATATCGTTGAAATGGATCCCAATCTCACTCCAAATCTCGGGTTTATGTGACGTGCTGGAGTGTTTGGAGCCGCACAAGTAATGGGTGGTGCTGGAGATGCCGAA
Source organism: Mycena galericulata (assembly GCA_029289565.1). Lineage (NCBI taxonomy): Eukaryota > Fungi > Basidiomycota > Agaricomycetes > Agaricales > Mycenaceae > Mycena > Mycena galericulata. The sequence goes on from JARKIA010000355.1 coordinate 100,517, forward strand.
ATATTTTTTAACGCCATTGGTGGTATCCATCTAAATGAAAGTTCGGAGGATGTTGACGAGGGTGGTTCCCAAACTCACATTAACCATTTGATTCAACCATGTTCGAGAGCAGCTCGCCATCCCCGCTGCAAATACCCCGCCGTCCCATTTCGTTTCGATAAGTCGTTTCACGTTCAACTGGCCGGCTAACAGTGCATCTCCGAGCTTCTTGTGCGACGGCTTTGTCACCCCCTTATCCGAGCTTGGACCTTTTGAACGCGATTTCGAGGCAGGCTGTAAATCGACCGACGGGGAGGTAATTGCGCCGCAAAGAAGGCCCCGAAGCCAAAAATGTTCGACCACGTCGCGCAGGCCCGTAGCTGGAGTTTCCGTCCGAATCCTTCGGAGAAATTCGGTGCGGGCTGCATCACCCATCGCAACGAAAGCACGGAAGTAAGCCTCGAGGGGGGCATCAATAAAACAAGAGTTCGAATCCCACACATACGACTGGCGGACCAACGCAGTTGGTGGGGTAGAAGTCATGGGAGGAGATTGGGACGAAGCCGGGATAGCGGGGGCCGAATTGACCGCAATCCATCGCTCTTCATCGGTGAGAGCGGCATTGCGCATTGCAAACTCAGCTTCTAGCTTCTGCACCGCAGCAAGTCGCTCTCGCGTGTCCGGAGCACGCCCATCGTTCTCGTGCCATTTAAGGCGGGATTTCGCCTGAGGTTTGGACCCTTGGAATCTGGCGTCAACGTGACCAACTAGTTCCATCAGATATATTATCTACCAGACAGATTGAGAGGAGAAATACCTTGTATTGCCGCATATAGCATCTCAATCTCGCGTTGAAATCGATACAAACGGCGGATCCCCTCCCAAAGGTCGAACCCTGATCCAACGGCACGGTACAGGAGCCAGTGTCCCGATTCAGCCGCATTGGTTGAGTGAGGAAGTCTAGCCTGAAGTTCCGCCGGCATCTTCCGCATGGCCGGGAAGATCATGCTACCGTTCCCGGGCAAAATCCACCAAGACAACCAAGGCCGAATTTCGGGGAACTCGGTCAGAAGTATTTCCACCGTCTCAAGAAACTGTGCGGCCGTGGTACTGTCGGCCTCGAGGATGCCGACAAGAGTCTCGAAGCGATACAGAAATTGGCTGCGAATTGTCTGCTTGATTTTATGCAGGGAGCGCTTCCAATGGACGATGCACCCCTGTATGAGAGCCTCAGCTCTGGAGCGTAAATTGGCAGCTTCGCTGGTACGACTCTGTTCGCTCAGAGTATTCCAGCCTGGTATGCGTGCGCACATGAAATCGACAAATGATTCGATGAACCCGTTCCGTTGTGCCGACGAAAAATCAAGGACCTGCCGCGGAGACTCAATCAAAGATTTTCAACATGAAAAACGGTAGTTACAGCGCTATAGAGGCGTTCATCGAACGCATATCCCAGGCCACGAGTGCACATTTCGGCGATCACGTATACGAGCTGGTCGAAGTGTGATTTGTGATGTGCCGTGTCGAATTTGCCGATCCACGTATAGAGAACGGGCGCCCATCGCATCATGACTTGGGAGAAGACCAGCGAGATCAAGAGAATGCCTTGCTTGAAAAAATCATGGCAGCCATCAGTGACTACGCCGTGCCGCCCACTTTCAGCCACCAGAACCTCCTCGCGCCAGGAGCGGATCTGGTCTTGGAGCAAGACCTCTCGCATGAATGGGGTCTGCATCACGATGAAACGGCCATCCATGAGATCAGATTTCACGATCCATGGCGTCTCAAACGATTCCTGCAACGATGAAAGGGAATCCAGTAATTGAAAGCCGCTGTTGCGAGTCGCCCCCGGTTGCACAATTCCCTGTCGCACTTTGCTGTTCTCGACCTCGGTCCGGGCTTTACGTGCGCCCAAAAGAATCGGGTTGATCTCGCCAAGTGGAACCTGAGTAGCACCTGCACCAGCGCGCAGTTGTTGGGCTGTGAGCTGGGGATTTTCGCGCACCTGCTGGTCAAGCGCGGCACGGTCAGCAGCCGGTAGGGATTTGATAGGTGGGCGCGCGTGATCATGACGCCCATGGTGTTGCCGTACGGAGTGCTGTACGTCGTTGTCGTCCTTGTACATATAATATGTCAGGGAGGCTCCACAAGAAACGTAAGTCAACGTTGAGTGGCAGATATGGCATGTTTCGGTCCCCTGCTTTTCTCGCGGCACTTTTTCTTTCTTGGGTCGGAAAAAGCGCTTCGGTTGGCCATCGTCGGAGAGGCAAGCACAGTGAAAGACGCCCAGACAGACTCTCTTGTCGACTTTGAAAGCACTGGAAGGTAGACCTTGTTTACGAGCGCCAGAAGAACGCCACATCCACCCTTGATCGTCCCAACCTATCGGCTCTTGACCAGTGGTACACTCAAGTTTGACATTGCCATCGGGCCATTGGTAGGAAGGGGAGTCGATCGTAGTAGCCTGAATATGTACAGATGGAGGGATGGTCGCGTTTCGCCCGTATTGCTGTCCAGTAGTTTCAGGATTAGCGATTGGTGGTGTCGGGTACATTGGTGGGGGAGGGTAAGGAGGCGGATGATACACAGGAAATGGATGCTGGAGAAAGGCGGGAGGACCACTGGGAGAGGCCCAGTTCTCGACATGCGGGGGATAGGGATGATAACCTGAGATACTGGGTAAGAATGCCTCGATCATAATCGAAGTAGCGCCCACACCTCCTTGATTATACCCAGCTCCCGGCCTAGTAGAGTACATGGGATGAGCCCAAGGGACTGTACGAGATGTTCAGAAGGATCATTCCAGGTAGAATAACGCCAAAACCTTGTCCAGTGGGCGGTGGATCTGTCGTAAGTATGCTAAGTATATCTCAGAGTTCTGAGAATGGCGGGCTCGACGTACAGTATGGGAATCCGGGAGGCGGGCCATACATATTGCCATTTTGTTGGTAAGGATAATTTTGTTGAGGATGCGGCTGGGAGTCGTTTCCAAAGCCGAGAAAGCGCTTTATGCGCTGATACATGGTGGACTAAAAAAAAAGCACGGCCACCGCAACTTTCATATGATTATTATGATCAAATGATCGGCGGCCTTATTTGGACGAGATCGAGAATGGGATCTACCTCTGAGAATCAACCGACTAGGCCGTGAACGTTATTCAGTCAGAAGCAGAACACAGGTACCTAACTAGTCGCGACGAAATGAAAGAAATGCGTGTTTCCTTCAACGTCACGGTGCGGTTGAATTGATGGCTAGTACTACGGCAAGACTACGGTCAACGGTACATGGCATTAAAGCTGATTCAAATCACAAGCCTGTCTGTTTACTTCCACAAGCCATTCTGCGCTTGAGCACGCCACTTAGACCCGCCCAAGCCACTTTGCGCCCGCCCAAGCCGGATTTAAAATATGCATTGCTCGTGAAGTCCACGACACAGTGTTGACTCGACAAACATGCTGTTAGTATAGGGTATGACTACGTCTTATTTTCTGGTATGCCGCAACATTGATCTCACAACGTCGGCTTTACCTCTCTCCGCAAGCCATTTGGCGCGCAGAATGGCTTGCGGCACGTGACACAAGCCGTTCCGCCACGCCCAAGCCACGCCGGCGGGACCACTCATGCCCGGAGTGATTTACCAGCTGGGTGTTCCTGTGCTACCCGAAAGCTGAACCTGAAGCTGCCAGACTCGCCGGAATGGCTTGGCCGCATGGCTTGCGGATTTAAATTCGGTGCGGCGGGCGGAAACTTATTGGTCGGCGTGGCATGGTTACTTTCAATATGGACTCACGGGAGCAAATTTCATCCGTCAATGGCTGCCTCGTTTTAAACGCCGAAAGCAAGCTATCCTGTGTAGTGGCGATGTGGGCGGCTTAGCCATTTTGCTCCCAGCAACTTGGGGCCGAAATAAAATGAAATCAACTATTATTTGGCCTTCAGTGACTCCATATAACAATCTAAATAGCAGTAGAATGATTTCAAAACCTTGAATCGAAAACCTCTACCCACGCCGGGCACAAGCCACTTTGTCACCAGAATGGCTTGTGATGGCATGTGACATGTTCCACTTGTCTCAACCTGGTGCCAATTCACCAAGATCTCGCTGCAACATGCGAGGATCAGGTAAATGTGATGCAACTGAGATGGTATTATCCTTATTATGACACGGATTCCTTGACTTTTCGTAACAAGCCCCGCCCACGCCCATTTTGATGGCATCAGACAGAATGGCTTGCGCAAGCCACTTTGTTGCCGAGGAAAAATAATGATTTCCTGGCACATCCTGCATCTCCGAAGGCCCCAGATCGTTCAAATGTGTTCATTGGGGTAGCTTACATCAAAGGATTGATTATTTACACCCATCTGGTTGGTTACGGACTACGTACCGTAGCGGCCTTGGTTTGACCGATGTCAACTAACAAGAATCACAACCCACAATAGATGTACGAGGGCTGGTTCCCCTCTGCTGAATTTTACAAAGCTGTACAAAGCTTTTTTATGAAGGAATTTGTTCAAATTTCAATTCGAGGCACGGAAAAACTTGTGTGGTTCGGGTGAGTTGAACATTGTTTTTTGCGAATAATTTAGTGTGGTGGACACTTCCTCCAATATTTTCAATGCATGCAGACGCTTGGAAGCATTGCCTATCAGTGCAAACTCACAAGCCCACTGGCTTGCATGTAGAGTGTGAGTTGCCCTCATCGTTTTGCATGGTGACGACGCGTATTCCCCAAGTATTAAAAGTATATGACAATTGATGTCCTAGGTACCTGTGGGGGACATATAGTAGTGCCTCTACCACATAAACTTCAGTGCTAGGGCTCTACATGGTGCACAGTGAACACAAGCCACTTTGGTTTTTTGGCTGGGACCGAGTTGGCGGAATGGCTTGCCAAGCCATCAAAATGGCTTGCAAGCCGATCGGCCGGGCGTGGGCGGGTGATCACACCCAAATCCACGCCCCCGCCCGAAACAAGCCATTCCGCGCGGGCGCAAGCCATTCGGCCAAGCCAAAAATGTCACTCTCCATCTTCAAGCCACCCCGACAATACACCGGGAGCCCATGTCGGATCAATAAAGTCGAAGGTACGGTGAGCAACTCTGGGGTCGTAAGCCGCCGGTGGTCTATCTTCAGCTAGACGTTTCTCAATGTACGAAATTGCGTGAATATAACATAATTGATGTCGGGCTTGTGGGATTTCAGCTCGGAACCCAGTTATTTCAATAGTCTCTTTGTCGGATCCTGTGAACATGATGTTCTTGCAGTGGCTTCCGACATGCCGAATCAAGTGGCGGAGTGTGCGCTCCTTGCCGCCAGTTTCGGCGGAATCATCGGAGTTACCAATGAACATGAAGCTGACAGGTAAAGATTGCCCGTTCGCTTCCCCAACCAAGCCGTACAGCTCATGTCCGAGTGCATTCGTTTTCCCTGGTATGTGTTTCAGTACGTGTCACAGTCAATTAAAGAGGTCAACGTACATGTCGAATCCATTGCAACCTCTTCAATTTGATCACCAAAGTCTCGCAAAATGTTGATGAAGCTGAATGAGATAGCCTCGATCCCGGGCTCCTTCTGGATGGGTATTATCTCTATTTTCTCTCCGTCTAATCGTTCTAAAAGCATTGTGGCGGATTTAACCTGATCCGGGTCCAATTTCCATACAGATTCATTCAAGCGGGCCCAATGGGCATATACTTGCTTCCGCGTGAGCTCAGTGTCCGGATTCTCTCGCAGGATACGATCCCAGACCTATTTCAACGACTAATCATCAGTCCCATCTCAAAGAAGGAAGGTTTCAACGCACAGCAGATGCAGTTGAGTTTTTCATCTCCTCAATCACCTGTTTGATTTCTTCGTCCATTGAAATATTGATGTATTGAGAGTGGGCTCGATGATGAGTAAGCCTCAGTCCAACTGTCTCATCGCCGTCGACTACAGTAATCCGGAGGTACCCATTACATGGGAACCGATCCATCTTTATGCGTGCGCGCCGTTTCTTAGGATCATCAATCAATTTGTCCTTCGTGACCTCCTGCTCATTCTGCGCGCAGAAAAACGTGTACGTGCACGTGCTGTCTGAGGCTTTACTCGTCTCCTTCTTCTTGTATCTGTAGAGAGAATAAACTTCTTAACTGTGAGCTGTTCCATGTCGCACTCACATGAATCGGTACCCGGTCCAGTCCCATACTTGCTTCGCGATGTTTTTAGCAGTTTGGGCTCCATCATCGGCCATGACTTCTGCGTCATCCTCGTTGGGCAAATCAATCAATGCATCGAGTTCGAAGGCCTCCTTGTGGTGCTTCTGGAGGAGGCCGGACAGCGCGGACCATGACAGTGTGGGACGCGTCTGGATTGTTCGCGCTGCCGGACCACGTCGATTCCCCGGACGAGAGTGCTCTTCTGTGCTCGGGGGGTCATTCTCCTTTGCTGCGTCGCGTTCGACACGCTTTTCTTCGCGCTTCTTCGCAAGATCCGCCGTGCATTTGGCGCATGTCTTCAGGAACATCAAATTTGCCTTCCGGGGATAAGACGACTGTGGGCCGGTGTATTTACATCGGGAGCAGCGAATGTCTGCACCTGGAAGCGAAATTCAGTGGTCAGAAATACCTCTGCTACTCTCGTGTTGCTCATATGTTGATACCGGTCATAATGGGACAGTCAGTCGCGTCGAGGATGATTATTTGACGAGAAAAGGAGTGGTATTTGAGAAGAAGTGAGCTATCTAACAATTTCGGGGGTTACGAGGTCGAGTAGCCACTCGGGCGATGTGGAGCGACGACAGGGAAAGCGAAAACGGTGGCTTTGTTTGGCAGCGGGAAGTGCACGTGATCTGCATTTGGCAGGGGTGGTATTGTCTGTATCTCCGCATCCCACTACCGACGTCTAAGCTGCTTCTGTGTCTGCATCCTTCGACGCCAGCGCATCCCCCTCCCAATTTGGCTTGACATCCACATCCACGTTTCTGTTCTCGGGCTCGACGAACTCCCGCAAGCCAGCCAACAAGAAGTCCGTCCTGGGCCTCTTCCCCTCCGGCATTTTGTCCGCGACGCCGCACGCGGCGCGGCCATGGGCGACTTTAGCGACATTGTGCGCCGCGTGGGCGTCACCAGCGAAAATGTGGGATCCGTGACGGGCCGGGTGTGAGAGGTGCGCGTCGACGCGGGCAACAGGGAGGACGGGCAGGGGATGTAGCGCAGCGGGGGTGTTTGGGGCGGCGGGTGCGAATGAGGGGAAGGAGAGGAGGGCAGGGGGGGGATGGTCTCGATCAAGAAGATGGACAAGACGCTGTTTTCGCGGATTTCACCAATACCGCGCGGCCGACGACACCCACATCGACGGTTGTGCTCGACACGAAGGAGAGGGGGAATGAGAGCGGGAAGGAAAAGTGGTGGAACATCCTGCGCGGGCGGAAGGGCACAGGCCGCGGCACTGGGAAGGAGCAGCAGAGGGTGCTTGGATTGGAGAAGAGGGCGAAATGTACGTCTGATTTTCTCTTTATTCCTTCCTTCTCTTCCTGTGTTCCTCGTCTTCGTCTCTGTTCCACGGTGCATGCGTACTAACTCGCTCTATCTCTTCCCAGCGCCCGGCCCTACCTCCTCCCTCCTGCCCACGCCGACGCTCGACACGGCGCAGACCGTCTTCACGCGCACCCCCGAGCAGCACCAAGAGCATCCGTAGATGCACTTTCCCGGCGGGCCGGACTGCACGCTCGCCATGGTTGACGTGCCGAGCGTGCGGGGACGCGTTATTATGAAAGTTTCGTCGTCTTTCGCGTTTTTGTCTTCACTTCTTTCTTTCTTCCGCCTTTTTCTTCTGTACGGTGGCGATGGTTTCTTTTGGCAGGGGCGCAAGAGCCGGGTGTGGTCCACGCACTTGCCACTTGAATGCTGTCTTTGGAGGGAGGCAGGGCTCTGGCTGCTTAACAAATCCCCGCGTGCGATGGACTCCGGCCCGTTCTTCCTTAGAGTTTCATTCTACATCGTTTCAGAACTTACTATCCGTCGTCATTTATCGACATCCGGGTCAGGATCAATTTTTTTCTTTCTGTCGAATTGAATCCTCTCAAGCAGTCTCGTCGGAGGATACGGTGGTTCTGATTGTGTCGCGTTGGCTTTTGTTTTAACGATCCACAAATGCGTATGGTCTTCTCGCCATGTCTCCTCGTCCTCACCATGTTCAGAAATGCTCTGATCATAAACCAACAGACACATGGAACCCACAGCTTAGTGCACCAGTCCAATATCAAAATCCTCACTAGACCACTAATGGACATATGCTCAAGAACTCGGCGCTACATTCTCGCCATGTCCAAGTATGGGGCCTCGTTGCAACAACGTGGGACAAGTCACCTGTCCTTGCCTGTAAGTACTTTTGACCAACGTTGAAGATAATTCTTATTTTCTAGCGTGCAAGCGACGTCGAGCACACATAAGTCCTACCGTTTTGCGCCGTTGTCTTCGTGCGTCAGTGCTGTCTGAATTTATTTTCGCCGTTCAACGACGGTCTATTCCAGATTTCATTTCACTCAGTGACTATTCATGCTCGAATAAACCCTAGATGGACTTTCAGATTGACAACGTGGAAATTTGCCAACGGGGAAGACTGAATGAGGTAATCCAGTCAAGACAGGCCCGCTCTTGCGCTCTGATTTGGACCTATTTACGATACTCGTAAACTCATCGTGCTCAGTACAAACTCCGACGAGGCTCCGACATGGCTCCGACACTGGATCTCGGCGCTGCAATCGGATTACACGGCCGCGGCCGCGTGATCGGGGTTTTCTAGAGGCCGACTTGAACGGACAACGTTGCTCGTGTGATGTCCGTCGTTCGCAAGAGGTCGCATTAACTGCGATTCCATTCCACGCATACCGATGCCGTGATGGGTTCAACAAATGCTCTGGGACAGACGTCCAGTAACGCGCTCATCTGCGCTGTGAACTTGAAGGTTCAGTTCGATTCCAAGGAACAGACGGATCTAGGTCGGAGTGATACCCCTATCGCGATTTCGATGAGTCCGGAAGATTGACAGAAAGCTCATCCAGTGATTCGCGCTCGTTTCCCGCGAAGGCACAATCGAGGGTCTGCACGCTGGGTACACCTTTTCCTTTGACGTTTGACGCCTCTCAAATAAAATTTCCAGACTAGCAACATGACATCGGACCAATCTGCCACCTCAATTGAAAACGGAGCGTGTTTGAGGCATGGTCCTACTTATATTTCGATTTCGTGCTTTCTTTGCCTTGATAACTGATCGGATATTTGCTGAGAACAGGTCAGATCTTTTCAGAGATCACCATCTTGCTAAGCTCTGCGCCACACGTTTCCCCCGTGAAAAGAAAGGCACGAAATTTTTATAAATTCCCTAGCGGTACATCCAATTACCGAACTGGCATCGCAAGTCAGGGCGTGTCTGGGGCGAGGACCCGTATTTTGAACGTTCGTCGCACGCACGAGGGACGGCGTATGCTTCAGGCTACCGCATGGGTGTATTTTATGTCAACTTGCCGCCGCAGCTAAATCAGGTGTTCGGGATCTCATTCTGCCGCACGCTCCCCCCCCTCATCTTGTCCAGTTACGCCCACGATGTTCTCCCAAGCCCGAGAATCCTCGCGCCTGAATTCTGCCCATCGTGAAGACATCACTGAAATTCTTCCAAATCTTTTCCTCGGCAGGTATCTATTTCATCTCGACACCAGCACGACTTCCGTCAACGCACACGTAGCCAGGCGGGGGCGCTTAACCACCAGTTACTGCGCCGCCATGGAATAACGCATATTCTATCAGTCATGAACCCCAACCCCGCGCACTCATTGCAGCAAAACGACGACGGATTTCGCCGGATGATTGTTCCGGTGCAGGATTGGCCAGACGAGGTAAATTTAAGCTGGGTCGCGACAAAAAAAGATCTGATTCTGATTCATCCCGGGGCCAGGAACTTCTCACTCATTTCAAGAGAGCAAATTCTTTCATCGATGACGCTCGTGTGATCGCAGGAGAAGGTGTTCTCGTTCACTGGTTCGTGTTCCAGCCCGTCGGGAGTCTGGAATGAATAATTGCACGGTACAGCTATCAAGGAGTTTCCCGGAGCGCTACCGTTGTCGCAGCGTATCGTAAGTCCCTCTCAACTCTGTGTGTTATCCGAGATTATATTTGCCCAAAGTCATGGCCTCACATCCGCACACCCCTGATTACATTTCCGCGATCAAGTTTCTGCAATCCTTGCGTCCTATCGTTGAGCCAAACGCCGGTTTCCTCGACCAGCTTGCGCTATATGGGCGATGCGGGTGCAACATGGACGACAATTTTACCGCCGTCGAGGCTTGGCGAGCAGTGCGACATCGTCGATGGGAGGTACCCATGGGCAGAGGAACGAGTGAGAAGCCAAAGTGCTGGGCGGTGTGCAGGAGAAGGCTACCACGCTGGATCGTATACCTTTTCGGATGAATTGTGAGTACAGCAAAGTTTGCATTAGCACGTACGCATCTTGCCTAATTTTCCGAGAGAACTGTCAAGTAAGTTCTCTGAGTTTATCTCCACCTGAAGCCAATCCATGGTGTGTGAGTCTCGCAATTTGAACTTTAAATGCGCGAAGATGGGTATCAAGTTCAAGTTCTTATGATCTGCCAGCACATACATATACACTTGATGACATGAAGATGCGCCTATTTCCTTACTTGAATCTACGTTGCATTATTCTCTGTTCTCTTACTTCAAGTACAACCTCAAGGGTTCAAGTTTAAGCTCCCATACCTACGTATTGGTCCGCATGCTCCAGACAATCCCTACGCACGCGATCACGCACGTCGATGCGCCCTCCGCATGTGTCACAATCGAGATGTGGACGATGGCGCTCAGAATGCTGCCGGCACTTCGGGCGGCCGCTTGGGAAATGGGCAAATCTGCGATGTGATTTTTCGAAACGATACTGTACGGGAACTGCGGTACGCCATAAGACTCCGGAGCCTCACCCTCCATTCCTACATTTCGGTGAACAAATTTAGACAAGAAGAATTTATGGCCTTTCTGGAAAGGCTTGTAACGTTACTGAGTGCATACCAGGTCCTTGGGAAGCAGTTGGCTCGGCTCTCGATGAGGGATGATGCGAGAAGTCCGGATCTAGGGTATTTCAAATGGGAGTTGCTTCGCAGTGTCGTAGAGGAACTCGTTCGGGACGGGTCGATGGAGTGTAGTGAGGCACTGTGATCCATCCTTCGTTTCTTTATGTCGTGTCGTCCATACAATCCCGTTTGAATCACTTTTCTTCCACTGTCCGCACTGAAGCTGAAAAGAAACGATTTTGTTTTGGCTGTGAATAGTGTGAGGTTGATATGTACATTGTACACCGACACCGACTCATAGTAAGTACTCGCTGTCCTCGGCGTGGCCCGCTTAAATTCTTTGAAAGATGGGAAGATTATCGAATGGATGCGATTAATTAGGTTCAACTATCCAGACATTTGTTATATAAGTCTCTAAGTATAATGTCCGGTATCATTTTTTAAATACGGAATCCGAAAGCCGGGGAATTTATAGGCCGAGGGTGGCGAGCGTAAGCCCGAGGGCAAGCTGCTGCAGGAGGCCCGCAACGTCAACGAGCCTAGAAGTCGCGTTAGCACTGCGATCCTAACTGAAGGATGAGACCACGTACAAGTTGGCGACGAGTTCGAGGACACCGGCGAGCAAGATTTCGAGACCAAGAAGGACCTGGTTGAGCGACGTGTCGATGCCAGCCAGGAGCCCGCCGAGGGCGGGGATGGTAGAGGCCGTGCCCAGGAGTCCGTCAAGCGCGTTGGTGATGTCCTGGGTGATTGTGGTAAGTCGGGATTTACGCATCGCAGCGACGGAGACGAACCGTGATGATGCCGGCAACGAGGGTAGCAATCTCGTCGTCTGTCTGGCGCTTCAAGGGGATGGCGAGGTCCGTGAGGGAGCCACTAGCGGTCTCGAGGGCCGAGGTCAGCTCGTTGATGAGCGGCGTCACGGTAGCGTCCGTGGCTGTTCCGCCAGAGACCAGTGCAGCTGAAAAAAATCATGTCAGCAAAGGATATGAAAGGGCTGCGAGAGGATGCATACTGATTTGGGGAAGGATCGTGTCGGTGGAGCTCTTCAGCGTGTTGAAGACGGTCTCGATATCGGCGGTCGAGGCACGCTTGTCAACGGCGGCGGGCGAGGGGATCGCGGATACAAAGGTCGCGGAGAGAAGGAGCAGGGAGGCGAAACGAAGGCCGAACATGGTAAATGGGTGAGAGTGATATGAGGGGAGTGTGGTAGGTAGTAGTGGAAGGGCTGCACTGGATGGTGATATTTTATGTCCAACGTCGGACTTCTTTATAGCGAGAATATGAATTAAACTCGTCATTCATCGTCATTCGCGGGCATTCGGAGAGTTGTGTTGGGAGAGTGGAGGATGCTGTGAGAATATTCGCTAGCCGAGATAACATTTGTAAAGGCGGTGGTGTGGGAAGGATCATCGCCATCTGCGTAATTCCATGCACGGTGAGCGGGCTCAGTTACTTTTGAAAACGTAACTCACCACGATAGATCTTGAACATTCCATCTCCCCGTGGGCTCTTTGCATAGATATACGAGAGGACTGGAGGCTCAACAACTGGTGCCTCGAAATCTACGAACCAAATATTGTACGGAAGATTGATGGTGCGACCCCCATAGCTACCGCAGCTCCAACAATAGACCCCTCGTTCTTTATTCTGACGACAGGACTGTGCAAATCGTCGGAAAAGGAAGCCAAGGGTGAGCCTCGTGCTAGTAAAAAATGACGACAAACTTTTACATCGCCGCCGGTACCAGATGGAGTCCCCCAATTCCGCGAAATCCAAGAAAGTGTGAGAAATAACGGAGTGTGCCGGAAATTCCTGCGAACATGCACAGCTGCGGTCAAAGCGTCACCTGCGATGACGTCGGTTCAAGAAAGTCATGGGGGGCCTTGTGGGTGCCGTAGCGGAGCCGTATCTTTGACCTGACTCCTAATAAGACAAGTTAGGCACAGTGGTGGAGACGTACCATGCAAAAAATGTTGAAATAAATATCTTGAAACGAATTGTACAGACCTCATATCCCGGACTAATATTCTATCTGTCCCGTGTACCTACGAACCGGCTCACATCGCCAGGATGGAGGCCGTCCCCAGTCGCGACGCCGAATATACCCATCCAAGGCATGTCGAACGACGGGAAGAAGACGTCACACATAATGGCCGGGTCGACATACGACGAGGCCGAAGACATGAATGAAGTCGACGCTCGCCGTGCCGCCATATACGCTTCCATGCGGTCTATGAGCCCTGAGGACCGGGGAGAGTCCCATGAGTACGCGTGGAGCTTCAAGCCGTTCAGAATTCTAAGATGATTTAAAGCCGAGAATATACGATTGGCGCCAACATTGCATACCTATCGAACACCTCCATGCTCTCCGCCGGGATCCCACCCGCCGCATCCGCTTCATCAAGACAAAACTGTGCCCATCCCGGGAGGTTGTTCCACTGCAGATGTGTAAGATGGGGAAGACTGGGCAGGTACGTCAACGCGCGCCCGACATCGACCGCCGCCAGCCGCGCTAGCTCGTGAACCTGCTGCCGGAGCAGCGTAAGCCGCTCCTGACTCCATTGGTTCTGTGGCGGGATCTGAGGCGGCGGCGGTCCGCAGACCGTATTCATTTGTGCTTGGGTCGGGTGCACGAGGCCGGCTGTCGGCTGGAGCGACGGGTTCGCGCTTGCGGCTGGTGGGGATATTGGCGCGAGCGGGGGCGCCGGGGGCGCCGCGCGGTACTCCATCTCCTGGTACAGCGCGAGCACGAGCGCGGTGTCCCCCAGGGCCATGGCGGCTGCGCACGCGCGGACGTTGACGTTGACGTTATGGGTGCGAGCATCGCTGGGGGAGGATTTGCTGCCATCTGCCCGTTGCTCCGGAGGATCGGGCTGGAGCTCAAGATCGGGCCCGAGCTGCGTGAAGACGAGCGCGCGGAACGCCTGCAGGGTGGTGAGCGAAGCGAGAAAGCGCGTTACCGCGGAGTCTGAGAGGGCGCTTCGGCGGGCGTAATCTACCATAGGTTGGGCTCTTGTTGTAAAAGCAGTAACCTGACGGATGAGATGGAATACACACCACCAGTTATAGTTTCTGAGAGTTCACGGGCTAGATGAGCGACATGGTATGCAACTGTTTTCATGAGGGCGACGCATACTTCGCATGGAATATCACATACATGGGAGAATGATTCTGAACGCGATATGCGGAAGCCGAGTATCCGCGGTTTGTTGCAACGTCGTTTGAAAGGATTCGATAAGTTGTGTAAGCGAGGGGGGCTCGGCGCTCGTCATTAGTAGCTGATCGTTGCGAGTGCTGGCGGCTGAATTATTCATCATAAGAATACACGAGGCTATAGACGCACAATAACACCGGCTTCCTTACGCCTGTTGCGGCTAGCGCCTCCGCCATCTGGGGGAATTCGTTTGTGAACAACGACCCGTTAATCCCAGCGGCTCAACGCACCAGGAAGCCTATCCACGCAGCCTCCCAGGACCCCGCACTGTGTGTCGAGAAGTCCCATGTCGGGGCCATCGCGCGGGTATGCGATACGTACGCACTGGCCCACGGACGGGAACTGCTCTCAGTTTCTAGCAAAAATTTCGGACCTTTATGTAGAGGAAGGGGTGTGGGAACGCACGGCGGCTGAGGTACTCGAGGATGAAGCACGACATAGTGTTATCCTCGGAGACTTCCAACATCACCCCGAATTCGCAGGCCAGGCGGTATGCGCGCGCATGGAGCTCCCTGCATACGGGACCCCGTCGAATACCATAGCCGCGCAGATCCCCTCCGCGGAAGAAGATCGAACGATCTGTGAAGGATGTGGGCTGCGTACCGGGCCCAATTATGGTGGGGTGGAAGGAAGTGCAGGCGGATAGCGCCATAATGCAGTATGCAAGCACGCGCTGCTGAGGCGGGAGGAGATCGATTTTCCACGAGAGCGTGGCGAGGTTACTCTTCAAGATTTCTCGACGAAACGCTGGGTGGGTGGTTTGAGGGAGTTGCGCGAAGCCTGTTTGAATACGGAGCTGCTATGAGCGGTCGGTCAAACGCGTGACAAGTATCTCGACACACAGTCAAAAAGATGGCGCACGAGCTCTGGGGAGAGCTCCAGCTTCGGTGGTACGTCAGGACTCCGACGCTTCACAATCAGGTCGTACTCCACAGAGGGTGTCGACGCGCCGGATTTTGGTGAATCGGCAATTGCGGGACTTATGGGACTTAAGGCAGACGTGCTAGCGTGAGGTCTCTTCGGGGGCCTTCCACGCACGACGGGGGTTGTAGTACATCTTGCGAGTGAAAGGGAAGCTGGTTGAGTACGGTGCTGAAGGGCTTGTGAACGCATGAGATACACTCACTTCACACCTTTTTCTGCGCAACGAGGACACGGGATGTTGGGGGGTTGGGGGTGACAGAGGACTCGCCGAGCTTTGCACTGGTCACATGCCGGAGGTTTCTTCCGTTTCTTCGGGTGCTGGACGTTGGGATCGTCCACTGCAGGCATTGCGGAGAGTTGGTCTCCAAAATCCGAAGCACAGCCTTCGGCAAACAATTCGTATCCATGGATCGGCCCGGCCATGGGACCAGAGCGACCAGAGCACGCGAGAACTTCGACCCCATTTTGGAGCATGAATTGTGAAGGGAAGGGTAGATAGAACATACCAGCTTAGCGGTAATCTCAGGAAGATTAATCAACCCAGAAACATCGATTTCATACGATTTGTATAGTACGCCATTTTTTGGACGATCCAATGTCAAAGTTACGATGGATCCTAGTCCGCGGATGAATGCCGGATACAAAGTGGCTTTTGACATGGCCGAGGTCCCCCTCGACTTCTTCGACCAGGAATAGTTGAGAGAGGCAAGCAAGCACTCAGGCAAGGCGTCGAATTTGAAGGATTGATGCACATTTGATGGGCACATGCTGTGTTCTGGCCGTGTCCTACCTACCTACCCACCTACCTACCTATCCGCCTAGCTTCTAGCAATGGACACAAGAAAATAGGGGATCGAAGCTACAGTACTTGCGGGATTCGGGTTGAGTTCGGCCCGGTGCCGAGTGATCTTCCAATTTTCGGCAGACATCCTGTAAACAAGTCTCAGACCAAAGAACCAAGGCCACTCGGACCTCGTTGTTGAGTTGTCTTACATTTCCAGCTGAATCCGACAAGCATCCGGATGGCGCAATTTCTCCGACGCTATCCTCGTTGCAATGAATGTGGAAATAGGAACATCGATTTTGTGGATAATTCTAATGAGAAACCCGGTTTCTCAGAGAAACCCCTCCAATATTTGTTGTGTTAATGGGCACCCGGGTTTCTTGAGAAACCCCGCCGGCCGGTAGCTCCGTAAGGCGCCAGGTTGACTGGTACAATAGACTCTGCCACCAGTACTGCGCCGTGAACTTGTCCATTCGGACGAGTTCAAAGTGCACTTTCGGAGGTCGGACCGGACCTTTATAAAAAAAATTTGCGCCACCTGCTGAATGGAAGGGATAACCTCACGAAATAAAGGAATATGTATCTAAGTGTGGTCAATCCTCACGTGCCTCCGACCAAGGCCGTGATGTCTCGTTCATTCCTGTCGTACATACCTTCCTAGCGTGTTTTAGACTGCCGTAGGTATATTGTACGTTATATAAAAGAATGGAGGGTTTTTATTTTTTTGAGGAAAAAAGTAGCGGGATGAATCACTCACAAAAGAAAGTAGCGGGAATGGACTGAGTCACAAAATTAGTAGCGGGATCACAAACCCGTCAAATGAAAGTAGCGGAAAACGTAAGGTTTCCGCTACACTCTTTTGGTCCGATGTGAGTCACAAATAGTAGCGGAAAGTGATCATTTTTGTAATAAAAGTAGCGGAAAACTCAAATTCCCCAAAAAGTGTAGCGGAATATTAAAAGTGCACTTTGACCGCCATAGAGCAGGACCAGTTCCATATCTTCGTGGTTTACATGAGAGTCAGAGTCCCGAGAACCACGGTGAAAGGCCGCCCCTCCATTTCTTTCGAGTTCAAGCTGGGAGTAAGGTCATTGATCCGCAGGACAGCCTCCTAGACTGCCACAACATGAGACGAGACAATAGACGGAACCTCATTGGTGAAAGTCCACTGGGAAATGGTTTTCGGAGCATATATAGATGGGTATTCTGCTTTCGAAGCAGCCTGGAAGGCGAGTTCGGTGAAATAAATGGCAGAGAATTTTACTGTGGGTAGTGGTGTTGAGTAGGCAAGATATCCAAAGCTCAAGTTATTCATGTTGTGAGATGGGCTGCTGTCAGAATTCTTGAATATCTGTGGATACTATACGTGCACCAGGGAATTGTGGCAGTCTGCAAATATTATTCGGTGGGCGCAGATACGTGGGGCAATAATTAGGTGGTCGCTGAGAGCAGGGAGATGGGCCGCAAGTTCCGATATGAGGCGGTCAGGGCCGGGAGCATCGCGTTCACATGGCCACATAGCAACTTAAGCGATATAATTGCAATATCAGACAGTATATATTAGCCAAAGCTACGTGAAGTACAAACAGGTGGATCGCAATTCTCGAGTACAGTCTGCTTGAAATTTTAGTGTGCCTCCATGTTGAGGGAAATAGAGGATACATAGATGTCATTACACAGAGATTGGGTTTCGAGTTGGCCGGAAATAAGTGTTCAGATTAAGCGGCTAGTAGTATGTTGATGGCGCGCAGAAGCGGAAGCGGTGCAACCGTGGGGATGACATGCTGGCAGATCCGGGCATTTGGACCGAGGCCGAAAATGTTCGGTGGTTTTGGAAGGGTTGCGCATTAGAAACTTTCAAGATTTCTCTGATGCCTGGGGTTTCTCTGAGAAACCGGGTTTCTCATTAGATTTATCCCGATTTTGTTTCTGTTTTTGTTAAAGATTTCAAGTATTGATCTATCGTGGCCACTTCTGGTGCAGCCTGGTTTTCCATTCTTGCCTTCCGGCGATTACCGGGTCTCTCAAGCTGCATCCCCACGAATATAACAATCCTTTCATCTGAATCATGCCGGTTTTCCTCTGCAGAGCTCCGCGTGTCCTTCCAAGACCGAGGATTCCGTTCCCAGTGATATCACGCAGGACGAAGCCATTTACCTTGTCCCTCCATTGAACGCTGACGTAGAACCGGCAGGCACCCGATGAAATATCCCTCTTCAAGTGTGCATATGTGATAAGATAATGGTGACGCGCTCAGATGAAATTCGAAAAGAATCGCTTAACCGGTTTGGGGTCTGGGTGCCAGGAGCTAGTACCCCGTGCACAGCGAGGCGAGGCGCGGGTCTACGAGACCTTCAAACGCGGACTTTTCATGCTGTACTTCTTCGGGATCCAGACGGTACGATGGGGAACGTGAATTCGGCTTCATCTTCTCATTTCCATGAGCTAGACGACAACTCCTTCCGGGGAGTCCGCGTGGGTGCTCATCCTCGAGTATATCCCCGGTGCCAATTTAACCAAATCCAAGAACAGGTGAGGAGTGTTACATGAGGTGAAGATAAAAGGAATCCAGCAATCCGTTGGATGAATCCACCAAGCGCTTGATTACGAGTCAAACAGGTGATCTATGTACACAATGTACAATTCGATCACGGGCCCACCGCGTCTGAAGTAACTCTATTGGAAGTTGCAGATCCAGTGCCAGAGAAGGTGCAATGCTTGTTCTACGTTCAGTAATAACCACAAATGAGTCTACTTCGCCTTTCCTCGGCGGCAGCTTCCAACGTTCGCTCACAGTCCAAGAAACACCTGCGGTGATGCGCACCAGTATGCGCTGTTCCCGGAAAATCGACCATGGGCGAAGCTTTCATTTCCCGGAAAATTGCCGACGTCACGGAGTTCACAGCCACGATCGACGGCGAACGAAGTGATCGGAGTTTCCAAATCGGGCGATATATTCCCGGAAAACTCGCTTAAGTTCGTCGACGAGTACTCCCAATTGGGACGAATATTCCCGGAAAATCCACACAGCCCTCGGAAGGATCTTGGAGCTCGTAGCCGCAATGACTCAAGCATGAGTCACCTTCGTCTATAAAAGCCCGTAGTTACTATGTACTAGACAGAAACCCCCTCCCCAATACACCTCTCATCTGCACTCATCTGCTCTTACCTCGCTTTAGCCTTTCGCCTCCGAACCGCTTACGCCACCGCACGTCGCCGAGACGTTGAAGCACGTCACCGAGACGTTGAAGACATTGCACGTCGCCGAGACGTTGAAGCCCCCGTATTAGCTGTCTCCGGAGCCGGTCAGCACGTACGTGATCTGGTTTAGGATCTTCTTAGACCCACCTCGCACCCCACGTCTACTTCTCCCACCTTGGGGTTGTTGTTGTTCATTTGTTCAGCATCCACTCTTAGAGTCGGAGTTGGCGTATCATCTTGGAGCCCACCGCGAGGGGTTCTAACATAGATTCCATAAACCCATCTCGTACCTTGCGAAGGAACGTTCTCCGGGACCTACGTCAAGAATTGATTGACATCGGCCAAGACCCAGATAATCTTACCGATTCATCATTCTTTGAAGCCGTTCCGCACCATCTATCGCATCACGCCGATATTCCATCGCCTACGCCTACGCCTACGCCCTCGCCCTCGCCCTCGCCCTCACCTTCGCGCTCGACAACGCCGCTCCTTCGCCCGGCAGATTTCGACGATATTATTAACAATCCAACACCTACCAACGATCCATCTCATTCCATTTCCACAATGGCCCAAAGCATTACGATGCCCGCACGCGGAGATCGTAATGCTCCCACCTTCGACTCGGCAAAGCCTCGCGAGCTTCCACGATATTTCTCCGACCTCGAGTTCCATTTCCAGCGTTGCTCCGTTACCGATAACGCACAGATGAAGTCGCATGCCACACGGTTCCTCAGTGTTCGCGACCAAGATGCATGGGAAGCGCTCACCGAATTCACGGCTCCTGCTACGTCGTACAACGAGTTTAAAGCCGCGGTGTTGAAGCTCTACCCCGGAACAGATGCCGACAGAAAATACGGATTAGGAGACTTGGATACCCTTATTGGCGCACACGCACGCACGGGGATCCTTTCGAAAGGGGATTTTAGCGAGTTTTATCGTGACTTCTCCGCGATCACCACCTACCTCATCGCCAAAGGACGACTTTCCATGTCGGAGCAGAGCCGCTCGTTCCGCCGTGCAATGCAGCCGAGCAGCCTATGGGAGAAAATCCACCAGAGACTGCAAATTAAAAAGCCGGATGTTCATCCTGAAGACCCGTACGATTTGGTCGACCTAAAAGAGGCCGCAGATTTCGTGCTGCATGGCACTCCAATTTCGACTACCGCCTCCGATTTGCCGTCGCCTTCGTCCATGCCCCAGCAGATCAAACCCGAACCAGACATGGCAGTCCTGATCACGACCGTCGTCGAAAGCTTGGCAAAAGCCGGAGTTTTCAACACAAATACATCGAATAATTCCCCGTACCCGAACGCACCGCGTAACCCGAACCCGAACACCAATCAACGCCACGAAGGCTGCACGTATTGCAGTGGTCCGCATTTTATCGCCAACTGCGAACTTGTTACCTCCGACGCGAAGCTAGGACGTTGCAAACGCGACATTAATGGCAAAGTTGTCCTTCCTACCGGCGCCTTCGTCCCGCGTCACATCCAGGGTCACAACCTTCGTGCACGCGTTGAAGAGTGGCACCGCGCGAATCCCGGACAACTGGGCGCCGCACAATTGATGGTGGGAGCCCAGCCCGATTACGCCACGTTCTCGCAGACGTCGAGCCGCCTGTCAATAGAAGAGCGTCAACGTCAGTTGGTCCAGGAGATGGCAGACCTTGAGGACATGCAGCAGGCGTTCGCATTGCAAACCAGAGCACAAGCAAAGCGCGCAGCTGCAGAGCCAGTCGAAGAGCCAGAGCATGCCATTCGCCCTATCCTTCAAAGGCCACGCTCTCCCGTCGTTCTCGCACCCGCACCAGCCCCGACTCGTGCACCAGTCGCACCGGCCACGGTCCAAGTCCCGAATGAGCGAATTCCCGAACACCCGTATTCGAACGCCCGTGATGCAGCCTATGCACAGCCCCGAGGCCGTAATTATGGCGCGCCACCGCCGCCACAGCCGCCCGTTAAACGGCACGATCCAGCATATCGAAACGCAGCCCCAGTTTACGACAATAAAATCGCGACAGCTGTCTTTGATCGCTCGTTGGATACCACGGTCACGCTTTCGCAGCGGGAACTCCTCTCCCTTGCCCCGGATGTTCGCGCCCAGTATAAGGATGTCACCACAGGCAGACGCATCGCCCCAGACGTGCAGCCAGCTCCTGCCGCGGCGCAATTCTTTAACACTGTTGAAGATGTACTTCCGTTCAACTCTGAGCCAGAAGTTGGCTTCGCAGAACCAGGTACTCCCCGCGATGATGAAATCACGATCAGCACGTTCGTGCAGTCCATGCCAGCCACATTTAATCAAGCTGCTACCCTCGAGCCCCCTGCCAACGCGCTAGTCGCCACCGACGAGTTCGCTACGCTATATGATGCCGGCGTCCAACTTGATCCAGGAGAACTTGCCGTGGCGGTTGATTCATGCGCGCTTCGGTCCGTGATCCCGATTGTGGATAATCAGCGACGCGTTGAATGCATCTACGACACCGGCTCGCAAATCGTGGCCATGTCAGAAGCGATTTGCAACGACCTCGGCCTTTCTTACGACCCTCTTATCACCATTAATATGGAATCCGCCAACGGCTCTATTTCGCCTTCACTCGGTCTCTCCCGCAACGTGGCATTTAAATTTGGAGAAATAACACTGTATCTCCAAGTGCACATCGTTCGCGCACCTGCATACGATGTTCTCCTCGGACGGCCATTTGACAAGTTGACGGAATGTACGGTTGCCAACGCCGCGAATGGCGATCAGACCATCACGATCCACGACCGTAACACTGGCAAAGTGTCGACAATTCCTACCATCCCGCGTGGCCGTGCACGCGAACGTACCCAGGATTTTCACGCCTCGAGGAATTGATCCCTGATCAAGGAGAGATCGCACTCATCATAACCCCGGATTCCAACGCCCACGGTCAATTTATTATTGATTCATACTCGGTACTCGCAACGGACTACTCACCTGATCAACTCAGCCAGGCCTACCTTTCGGCTTGCACGGAGTTACCGTCCTCTCCGGACACCATTTCGCGTCCTCGCGCTCAACCGTGGGAACCATCACGCGTCCGTGGTTCAACCCACGCCGCATATACCAATATTATCCCGTCTCCGCCAGTGGCAACTTATGCCAAGAAGAAATATAAACCAGTCGCACAGAAGGTCCGGCCAGTCCGTGGAAGCCTTCCCGAACAATTCAGGATCATACGCAAAATTAGAGGTGACCCACTCGAACACATGCCAGTTCTCTCGCCGGTTCCGCCGCCGTTCCGTCCCACGGGCCGGTATACCGAAGAACGACGCGACATCATCGACCGCGCGCACGATGGAGATTTTCTATGGCCCGCTGAGCGTGCCCTGATGCACCATTTCATGTGCCTTCACCACACTGCCTTCGCATGGAACGATTCGGAGCGAGGAAAATTCCGCGAAGATTTCTTCCCACCTGTCGAGATCCCTGTCATCCCGCACACGCCTTGGGTCCAGCGAAATATTCCCATTCCACCTGGAATTTACGACGAAGTCTGCCGTATTATTCGCACCAAAATTGATGCTGGCGTCTACGAGCCGTCGAACTCATCATATCGATCTCGTTGGTTTTGCGTGGTCAAGAAGGATAATAAAAGTTTGCGTATTGTGCACGCACTTGAAGCACTCAACGCCGTCACCATTCAGCACAGCGGCGTTACTCCTCTCACAGATCAAGTTGCAGAGCAGTTCGCCGGCCGCGCATGCGGTGGAATTCTGGACTTATATGTGGGATACGACGAGCGTGTTCTTGCCGAGTCCTCGCGGGATTACACAACTTTTCAAACGCCTTACGGAGCACTTCGGCTCGTAACCTTGCCCATGGGTTGGACTAACTCTGTCCCCATATTCCACGACGACGTCACGGAGATCTTACGCCCCGAAATTCCGCACCATACTATCCCCGTCATCGACGACTGCCCAATTCGTGGTCCCGCGTCGCGCTATCAGGACGCAGAGGGAAATTACGAAACTATTCCTCGGAATTCGGGAATCAGGCGCTTTGTATGGGAGCACTTCCAGGTGCTGAACCGAATCGTAACGCGCATGAAATATTGCGGAGGCACGTTCTCTGGCCTCAAACTCGTCCTATGTTGGCATACCATCACCGTCCTCGGGCATGTTTGCACATTCGAAGGCCGTATCCCCGATCAGTCTCACATCGCAAAAATTGTGAACTGGGGTCCGTGTAAAGACCTTTCAGAAGTCCGCGCATTTCTCGGCACCGTCGGCGTGGCGCGAATTTTCATCTACAATTTTGCTCACCGTGCGCATGCCCTGATCTTCCTCACACGGAAAGATGTTGTATTCATATTCGGCCCCGAACAAATCGCAGCACAAGAAGACTTGAAAGATGCACTCATTCACTCGCCGGCGCTCCGCCCCATCGATTACACTTCGGCTGCACCAGTAATCTTCTCAGCAGATACCTCCTACATTGCGATCGGATTTATGCTCGCCCAATGTGACCCCGAAAATCTGGACCGTCGCTTCTACGCCCGTTTTGGCTCAATCACACTCAACGACCGCGAGGCTCGATTTTCGCAGCCGAAATTGGAGCTCTACGGCCTGTATCGCGCCCTCCGTGCCTGGAAAATTTACCTCATCGGTGTACGTAACATCGTGGTGGAAGTCGACGCGCGTTACATCAAAGGAATGCTCGCCAATCCCGATATCGCCCCTGGAGCGAGTATGAATCGCTGGATTCTCGCCATATTGACCTTCCATTTCACACTCATTCACGTACCCGGAGTTTCGCACCGGCCCGATGGCCTCTCTCGCCGAAATCCTCAGCCAGGTGATGAACCCGAACCCGAAGATGATTTCGATGATTGGATCGACCGTGCACACGGTTTCATGCACCAGATCAACGACTCGCCTTACGTGTCTCGCTCACAGCAGACGATCGCGACGCTCTCAGCCGAAATAATTCCTGCAAACGAAGAAGCTCCGGAATCACTGGCTTACGATATCGTGCCACGTTCAAACAATGCGCGACTTGCCGACGCCCGCATAGACCGTGTCCGTTTATGGCACGAGAATCTCCGCCGCCCACGCGACATGAAGGACGCCGATTACCAGGCATTTGTTCGCTATTGCCAGGAATTTTACCTCTCCGATGACCAGCTTTGGCGCAAAGACACGCGAGGTTGTCATAAACTCGTGGTTATTCCCACCCGCCGTCTATTCATCCTCCGCTCGGCACACGATGACGTCGGACACCGTGGATTTTATGCGACGCGCGCACTTCTATCCGAGCGATTTTGGTGGCCATACATGGCCCACGATATAACCTGGTGGCTGCAAACATGTTACCTTTGCCAAATTCGGCAAAAACGTCAAGTCCGAATTCCTCCGACCGTCGCGGTTCCAGCACCATTATTTTCCAAGGTTCACATGGACACCATGCACCTGCCTACCAGTGGAGGATTTAAATATCTTGTCCAAGGCCGCTGCTCGCTCTCGACATACCCTGAATTTCGCGCTCTTCGCAAAGAAAATGCGAAAGCCCTCGGAGATTGGATTTTCGAGGATATATTATGCCGTTGGGGCACTCTCACCGAAATCGTCTCGGATAATGGCACACCATTCGTGAAAGCGCTGGCATACCTCGAGAAGCAATATCACGTCAAGCATATTCGCATTTCGGGATATAACTCCCAGGCAAATGGCCTCGTTGAGCGACCTCATCTCGATATTCGCGACAGTTTATTCAAAGCCTGCGATGGAGTGCAAAATAAATGGCACCTGTCACTCTACTCGGTATTCTGGGCTGATAGAATCACTGTTCGCCGACGCATGGGCTGCTCACCATATTTTGCCGTTACCGGCACGCACCCGTTGATCCCGCTGGACATCTCCGAAGCCACGTATCTGCTTCCGCCACCCGATACCGTTCTCAGCACATCCGACTTAATTGCCCAGCGCGCCATCACACTCCAGAAACGACGGGAACACTTGGCTCACATTCGTTCGGATGTGTACGAAGCGAGACTCCGTGCTGCGATTAAATTCGAGCGTGATCATGCCGCAACGCTCCGAGATTTCGACTTCAAACGAGGAGACTTAGTGCTGATGCGAAACACAGCCATTGAAAAATCTCTCAGCCGTAAAATGCGCAACCGCTACCTCGGCCCGCTCATCGTCATATCACGCAACCGCGGCGGAGCATATATTTTATGCGAACTCGACGGATCAGTCTTTCATCGGCCCATCGCAGCATTCCGCGTTATTCCGTACCTCGCTCGGAAGAACATCCCACTCCCGCCACTCGAAGAACTGCTCGATATTTCGACTGAGCGTTTACGCGAAATGGAGCAGACCACTCTTTCTGATCCAGAGGATGATGAACTCGACCCGGCCACAGATATTCAACCCTCGCAATGACCGACTTCGCATTTCAGTTGGGAGGAGCCACCATTGTTTTCACATCGGCTGCCTGAGGACAGTCAGTTTTTCAGTTGGGAGGAGATGATGCGCACCAGTATGCGCTGTTCCCGGAAAATCGACCATGGGCGAAGCTTTCATTTCCCGGAAAATTGCCGACGTCACGGAGTTCACAGCCACGATCGACGGCGAACGAAGTGATCGGAGTTTCCAAATCGGGCGATATATTCCCGGAAAACTCGCTTAAGTTCGTCGACGAGTACTCCCAATTGGGACGAATATTCCCGGAAAATCCACACAGCCCTCGGAAGGATCTTGGAGCTCGTAGCCGCAATGACTCAAGCATGAGTCACCTTCGTCTATAAAAGCCCGTAGTTACTATGTACTAGACAGAAACCCCCTCCCCAATACACCTCTCATCTGCACTCATCTGCTCTTACCTCGCTTTAGCCTTTCGCCTCCGAACCGCTTACGCCACCGCACGTCGCCGAGACGTTGAAGCACGTCACCGAGACGTTGAAGACATTGCACGTCGCCGAGACGTTGAAGCCCCCGTATTAGCTGTCTCCGGAGCCGGTCAGCACGTACGTGATCTGGTTTAGGATCTTCTTAGACCCACCTCGCACCCCACGTCTACTTCTCCCACCTTGGGGTTGTTGTTGTTCATTTGTTCAGCATCCACTCTTAGAGTCGGAGTTGGCGTATCAGCGGGATTCATGAAGGTGTGCCAGCCATTTGTGCGTAACCCCGCTACTGATGCAATGGAGCTGAAAAGATGTCCACGTTAGAAGACTCCCTCGTAGAATGACTTAGATCGAACCTGTAGCCACTGCATAATCCGTAAAATCTGCTCATCGAATTTACCTGTGTGGTGATCCTGGTGGTGATACTCCGGTTCCTCTCTTGCATGCTTACAGAACAAAGATATATCAAGGGCGCTGACTTCGTCGATGATCGCCTTGGTGGGGTTGCTGATGAGAATATGGTCCAGCCAGTTCCTATGGAGTGGCTGAGCGATAGTATGGGATTTCGATGAGTCAACGCACCATTCTAGAGTGTGCAACGGTCTGCGATGTTGCTTCAATATCTCCTTGACATATGCCAGAATCCCTAACGCAGTTTCTTGACGTATCTGAGCCTTCTCCTGGAAAAATTCTCCCGCACGGTCGGGGCGCGAAAGGAATTCGAAAGGGTACTCGTCCGATCGGAATGAGATCGGCCTTTTCAAACGACTTTTCAGCTGAGTGACTGGCCGAAGATCTAGCCACGATATCCCCAAATATTCCATAGGTAGCGAAGAATAGACATTGAATCGACGCCATACGTTCAGAGTGCGCAGAAAGCGGAGGATTTGGGGATTTTTGCATAATTCCTTGTACATTCTATCCAGATCCTCGGTGGGGCCAGCAGGGCAATCAACTGGCTTCATCCAAAGAGTACTGTCAAAATCACTGACGTACAGAAAGTCTTCGATGTCGTGTAGCATTTTCTTCTTGACATCACTCTCTTCATGCTTCTATTGAGAGCATTAGTGAGAAAGACATTTGAAGACTCTGAATCCCCGCACATTTACCCAGTGCCGCAGGCGATGCATAAAGGCTTCGGATTGCCCCACCGGTGTCAAACATCGTTGAAATTCGTCCTTCGAAAGCCCCTCCAAGATGGATTGATCCGGTGGGTGGAACCGGAGGATCGTTCGTAAACTCTCTAGAAGCTCCCTGCGGTGATTTTGAATTCCACGCAGAAATATAGGCGTTGTTTATTAACATACACGTGTAGAAGGTCCATCCGCCGAGCTAGAGTTGGAGGCTTAGATAAAAGTTTGATGGCGGATTGCAGAAATTTCGAGTTGCGATGAGTCGAGAGGATGAAGAATTCATTGGAGCGAACTTGATCCTCCAAATGGTCAAGGAATGTGGAATGGTAGAGGACGATCGGTGTGCGTAAGCCAATAGGCTGGTAAACCGGAATGTTTAGGAGGGAATGCATGCCGGAAAGTGCTTGGCGTGCTGTGTGTCGGGGTAGTTCCAGCAACTCATCGATGTCTTCTGGATGCATGCCCTGGGAAGCGGCCTTCAGAATATCGACAAATCGGTCTCGGGGGGATCTCAGCGTGCAGGAGAACACGATCTGGTGGTAGAGTGCGTCCAATGGTGACGTACTGGCGGGGTTCAGCTCCATGACCTCCTGGAGGCGTTCCCGGGGGTGATTTGCGTCTGCAACGTATCGTTTCACAACGGCGGCATATATGTATGCTCCAGACGATCTTTCGACGAGTATCCGGATTTGATCCTCGGTAGGCCAGTGCGGCTCTGGATCGCGAGGAGGGGAGCAGGGATATTGACTATGGGGCTCGGGCTTCAATATTCCTTCAAGAGTATCTGTCAGGAACTGTCGAACACCTATGTGGTCGGGCGCGACGGTCCATCTAGTGCAGAGATCTTCGTTGAAAGACCGGAATGCTTGCTGTATGTTGAGCTCGGGCCTGCTCGATATGAGAAGTCGGATGGGAAGGTCGTATTCCTGGATGCTGTGTAGGAAGAGCGTTATGAGGTCGTGTTGGACCTTGAAGTCTTCACATTCATCGAGGCCATCGATGACGACAATGGGGAAGTTCTCCATAGCGGAGGAATGGCAGCGGAGCGGCCCAAGAAACAGTTTGTTGAATTGGAGCTCCAGCGTCTGCTCTACGACGAGCTTATCCGTGGCCACAACTTCCGAGAGCGCCTCTTTCAGATGAAGGTACTTATTACCGAGCTGGTATGCGAGTGTGGGGAAAAAATGTTTCCATGCTCCCCTTGTCGGATGGTTGCGTCGAAAAAAGAAAGACGCCCCCAGCTGTTTGCATTGTCTCGCAAAATCCTGTACAATGGCCGATTTTCCGATCCCAGCCGGACCGTTCAGCCATAAGACTCTAGGGTAAGCCGAAGGATGCTCAGCCCACTCCTCGAGGGATTTCAGGAAGACGTCCCGGGTGTTGGGATGGCATGCCGTCTGGGACCGTCCGGATGAGTTATGCAGAGCCCCCGCGTCTATATACTGATGAAGAAAGTCGAACGCTGGAAAAGGAATCGCAATTCAGCTGAGATCACGAGCAGTACAGCGAAAACGCACCGGACATCCCAGTTGATGTTTGGTGAATATCGGATGTCGTCTGGTTGATCGTGGCACCCTGCATATTCGAATAATTGTTGAATTGATTTAAGATCGTCGGCCCACCGGGGGCTCGATCCACGAGTTCCCGCTGTATCGACAGGTCCACACTCCCAATACGATACAAGTTGCCTTGGGTTGCGGTTGCTATGTCAGATGAAGGGGGCCGCCAGAAAAGCGGCCGGTCGTCCGTTGCGCTGGATTCGAAGTCGGCAGGCCGAAGCAGGAATTCAGGCTCGGAATCCTGAGTATTTGTAAAATCCTCTCTACCGAAGGTCTCCGGCAGAACAATATGAAGACCTGAAGGGAAGTACTCATCGTCAGAGTACTTCTCGTCGAAGTCCTCTTCATCGCTGTCCGGCGGAGGGGATGCCTGCTGGTAATCCATCGGTACTGACTACTGAGTACGAGACAGTAGACGGAGGACTTAAAGTCGACAAAGGAATGGAGCGCGAAGTGATGAGAGGTAAGTTCAACGGATGGACGGGTTATAAACAGGTCCCTCGAGCCCTTGAGACGAGCACGTACAATGTCTCTCATGGTGGGAGATCTGTTGTCAACGCGAACGACTGCGTCACTGTGCAACAAAGAGAAGAAAGGCGCCGCGATGGAAAGCTCTTTGTCCTCCGGATCTCCCACAGAAGTGACAGAACAAGTCTTTGTTTATTTCGCTGAAAATAGTACAGTGCGCACGCTGCCAGCATCGTGGGATTCCGGCTCTGCCTATCGCACAAGTCTCGCGGAGGCTTGATCATCGGCCGGGCGGCAAAGAGGGCTGTGTCAGAAAACAAAGAGGAGTTTCCATCGCAACACCTGGGTACTTGAAGACGTTGCTTCTGTTCGTATCATGGAAACGTCTGAGGCGGGACAAGGCAGAGGAGAAAATAGGCTCTACCGGGCGTCAAGTGGCAAGTCAGACTCTAAATCGAGCAGGGTTGCCGCATTAACCCAATATGCCAGCTGTTGGGACAATATAGATCGGACGTTGTCAGAAGATTCCGGGTATCGCCAAGGTATCGCTCCGGTATAGGTGACGTCCGAGAATCAGGGAGAGCTGGGAGTGTAAGACCTTGGTTTTTCTAACCAAGGACTCGCGCTGACTTCGAACAATGTGTATTGTCAAAGTACTGCACGTAGTGGTAAGGGTAAGAAAAGAGGTAAAGTCTAGCAAATAAAGGTACTAGTATTTATACGAGAAGCGTTTCTACCAAGCAAATAAATAGCGGTACCCGGGGTGTCATATAGCCGGAAACCGGCTCCTTACAGCTGGGGAGGACGGAGAGGAAGATGCTAAACGTTAAAAATTTCAACCGCGCAAGCATACGACATACCCGTCCGGGATAAACTGAAGTCGGGCTAATAAAAAACTACTGGCTGTTTTCATTTGTAAAAGGCTCGAACCTGAGTCGAGCCCGTTCGACCGAGTCTACGCGAGTGACATATCCGTGACCGGGGCCGTGCGTAGCATCGAGTTAACGCTAAATGGACACTCAAGATATGTGAGCCTATTGTCGGGTCCACTGAACGGAGGATAGGACGCACCATGGGACATTCGACTCGGAGAGGGGACTTAAATAAGCGCAGCAGAGAAGATGAGATTGAGCCAGAAGCACTTTTATCGTCCAGGTGGGACTGAGTGAGTGGATCTGGAGTGACACCCAGCGGAGGCAGTGGCGGTAGAGCTCGGCAATGATGGCGTCATCATGATGGGCACAACAGATGCCAAAGCCGCCGTTGCCAAACAATTACAACGCCCCTTTTCTTTCAAACCGCGACCATCACGGATTGCGGTGTCGTTCATTCCGAGGCGTCCGCTTATAATTCTGCATCTCTCTTCAATCATGGCCAACCGCATATCCAGAGGTCCCTGTGGGAGCCGCAGAGACACCGATAGGCGATGGCACCTTGTACCAGTGACATTCTCTGTGAGATTGCTGTTGGATCGATCTCACGAGGAAAATCACCTGGCTGTCCAAAAAATTGTTAGATCTTGCTGCACTTTCCTGTGGGGGCTCTCGACGCGGAAAATCGGCGGTGAGCTTGCAACGAGTCAGCGTCTGGATCATGTTTGGATGACACACGGTATTCCTTGTCAAACTCGACTTTTGGAAAGACTGGACGATCTTCACGGATCCGCCGTGTTTTCTCCACTATTCAGCCACTGATTTTCTGCTCTGCTCGATATGGAAGTAATTCCCGGTACCGACTTACTAATAAGTGAGGGGCCAGGTCTCAAGAAAACATCAGCCGAGGATTAATCCATGTGCACGGTAATACACACGAAAATCAGGATTCCTTCCACATCACTCTCCCAGCTCTCAATAAGACCGTTGTCATAATTCTCCGCTTCAGAAACATACACCACCCAAAGTTTCGATGCGGCGGCCTCGTCCCGAGGATCAGATGCGCAGACTTATTAAAGTCGCCTGTCGTTCACCGAATAGTTTTGGAAGGGAGCTCACCTTGGAGTTCGGGATCGTATTGTCAGACTTGCTGCGTTTGAGCACTGCAAATTGAAACACGCCGAGCTTTCACGCGACGCGAATGATTCCGAATCCCGGATATCATGAGATTAATTCGCGCCGCGGCGTCCATGCGCGTGGCGGGCGGTACACAAATAAAAAGAAAAGAAAAAGCACGTCAAACGAAAGCAACTCGGGCGCGCCAGGAATCGAACCCGTTCTCTCCTGCACTGCTGATATTGTCAATTCAAGGTAGAAGAGTGTGCCCTATGCACTACGCCCAATTGGATATCTGTTTTTGATGGTGTGGGTGTTTGACCAAGCATCAATATCACGGCCAATATGGTGGTCCTGGATGGCATATAATGTGCAAGGTTTTCCCTGAGATCCGATCTAGATCCACGCCCTGCCACTCCCGGTGCTGAGCACGGCCACAGACATCCATGGGCAAGCATAAAGAAACGGCGCGCTGGATCCTCGACTGGCTATTCGAGCGCTGGTGTTCTCTCACTCTGATTCTCTCTTCTCTATTCAGCTCTTACTTGGATCAGATTTAATACTAAATAGGGAGGAGGGAGGAGGGAGCGCCCGATGGAAGACCATCATGCTTACTGTACAGTAACGGCTATAAAAATGGGTCGTACTCTGGTTACGCACGCGAGCGATTCACGGTCATCCGATTCCGGAGCCAACCCCCAAGCGTCCCTGCCTTGACAGGATACAAATACGACTCTCGAGTCTCGAAGGCAGCAACCAATACGAGGCGGGCCCATTCAACAGGAATTTCACACATCCCCGTGTCCCGGACGGAATTTCCGCGACGGGCTTATAACACTTTTCCGCGACGGGCTTGTAACACCGGCGCCGCAGCAAGGCCAAGAGGTTGCAAGTGACCGCCGCGTGCGGCGTGCAGCCAAGACAGGGAATTCACCGAATACCATGGAACAGGCTCGCGGCGTAGACATGCATTTTCGAGTCCACGCCGCGGCCGTGCTATCGGGACGATAAGCCCCGTGGCACTTGCGAATCTGCGATCCATATGTTATTATAAATCCGAAGCGCAACTGTGGACCACATCTCGCCCAATGTCCTCCTCCTCCTCTTCCACCGCTCCGTCACCTGCCGTGCACGCTGCGCTCTCCCTCCTCTTCATCACCCTCGCCTCATTCATCCTCACCGTCACCCTCCTCCCCTTCTGCGGCCTCACCGTCGACTCGGAGAATATCTCGCTGTTGATGATCGCACGCGTGACGGGGGCGTGGGCGAGCGTTGTTTTTGTGTGCATGAATTTAATTTTGGGGTTGTTGCAAAGGAGGAGCCTGAGGAGGGGTGGGGACGCGGATCATGAGGGAACGCCGGATGTGGAGTGCAAGCTCGATGTGCGGGACATCGAGGCGGCGGTGGGGTACCCATCCGAGAAAGCGGAGCCTCAGTATTAATGATACTGGTGCGTGCGTTCCATGGCCATTTCTCCGGTCTGAGTTGGGCTCATTGCATCCCCAGTCCTATGACGGCTCATTCATTATCCATCACATTGTGCTCGACGCCACGACACCTAGTAGTCGCTTCACCGTAACCTACACACCAAATTGCGATGGATAATCGCTCCGCCCCTCCCTCCCTCCACGCATCCGCACACGCACGCACCTGTACCTGCACCGCATCGCACCTTCCTTACTTACTGGTTATCGCTGGACGGACAATATGCACAATGTATCCCATGCTTCATCAATCTCAGTCTTCCCTCTTCCTGTCGTCGGCGCGAGGCACGAATCATTCCGTTCCTCCGTACAGGACGCACGGTCCGCGGCTACAATCGAAGTAGTGATGTTGAGGGCCCGGCTCGGCCTGAATGCCCGGGCTCGGGCTTCAAATTCCCAAGGCATGAGCTCGAGCCCTGGGTGCAGGGCCTGAAGCCCTGAGCCCGGGCTTGATAGCTAAAAAAAAGCCATTATACTAGACTGTACATATACGTATTATGCGTCTGTAGAAGGTAAGGCGGGAAGAAGTCCGTATACTAACAACACCTGGAAGGGGACCACAGAGACTGCCAACTTTAAAGTCGGTGTCGCATTCGGGCCAGGAGAAGAGTTGTTGTCAGTCTCGGCTCGGATGTCATGGTACGTGAGAGACTTGAAAATTAACTTCTACTAATCCATGTCTAGGCGCCATTATCTCTCTGAAAATGGCACAGACCCTGCAGGCAACTTATGTGACCAGTCAGAAATATCATCAGACACATTTTCTGCCGTGTAACTTACGAACTGGGCTCCCCACGAGCATGAACTTCCTCAGTTGAAAGTCGCGGCGGACGATGCCGAGTCACGGCTGATGTGCCGATAATGCAAGATGTGTGGAAATGTGCCGTACACAGTGTGCCGTGGTTGGGAGCGGTGTGCCGCCAATGATGATGGAGTGCGGCAAATCAATGCCGCGTGCCGCACTCCCGTTATGCCGTGTGCGCAGCATCTGTTCAATCGAGTGGCTAGGAGAAGACGGCAAGCCGCCGGGCATATATATCTAGGCCCGGGATCGTACGCGCGACACGCTGGCGAAGCAACGTCTCAAAAGTATTTATCAGTATCAATGCATGTAGCACGGCAAATATGGTGGATCACAAAGCAGAGGCGGATCGAAGGCAACCCTTTCAATTACACGCAGGGCATAAACATCATCCACACCATAGTTTGAGAATATTACAGTAACAGGAATCTAGACTTCTCTTGATCTACGGTACCCTAGCTCGCATTACTAGAGCTGGAATCCGTCCCGGTCTTCATTATATTAATCCGCGCCGCGCCGTCCATGATATACGCCGGGCGGTCGGTACATACAAATAAAAAGAAAAGAAAAGTGCATATGAAAGACACTACTCGGGCGCCTGGAATCGAACCCGTTCTCTCCTGCACTTTCAATTACCGGAACTTCAAGGGAAAGGAATGTGCTCCGTGCACTACGCCCGAATATACGACTCCGATCCTGGGGTTGTTTGAGCGTATCGATGCCGGAGCCTGCCACATTCTTGGTAGAAGAAGGAGGCAAACAAGCTGCGGTGGTTCGGCCTTGTCGAATACTGTGCAGGGCATCCAGCATTTCGGGAACATGAAGTCAAGTACGTACAATGATATGCACATCCCAGACGGACTGTCAAGCCGAGCAGCTATTAGCGGAGTTTGATATCCTACAGCAGCATTTAAGCCATGCAAATTGAAACCTGGCCGATCTTATGGACACCACGCTTTTAAGCGAGTGTTGGCATCAAATACCGAGTGATGGCTGGTGTTGCAGCCGAAACCGTGATTGTTCTTTCCAGCTGAATTAATCTTTTGTGTATACCCAGCATGCAACAACGGAATCTGAAATGAGATGTCGATATTTACCTCCTTTGTGCTGGGCACTCCGCATGCTCCGACACACCCACACGACCGAATACATTTTGTAACTGTTCAAACGAGTTCTAGCACATTGATCTCAGCCTGTGGCGAATTTCGTGTCCTTCGTGGCTTTATAGTATAAATGGTGTAGTCAGAAACCTGATATTATGCCCTCGAGCCATTTATAATTGACACTGAGGCTGACTGAGATGCCCGAAATGCCCGAATACAGTTGGTTCAACTTGGGACAGTAGCGCGCGATTTGTCTTTTTGTACAATAAGATACAATGAGAAACATTCTCTTCTGTTGAGATTGGATCAATGAGGGAAATAATTGGAGCTGATCAGACCGTCTAAACACAACTGAATTTATTGACACATTTACAAGTCGGGCTCAGAACAAGACACCTGGTCAAAAATTCACAATTTACATATGCTATGGATAAGAATTGAGGGAGTTCTGCGCCCTCATAGACAGAGGCTTCAACAAAGAACTGTTACGTCGCATGTTGGATGTCATGAATTTAAATCAACGGGTGGCAGATCCGCCGATTCTCACAAACTGCCGTCTTTACAAACAGGGCTGTGAGCCTGTGAGTGGACTTGAGCAAGAAAATCAAATTCACTGAGTAGGACAGGATCATAGGACTGAACGGGTATGATCTACCAAATGAGAGCTAAGTACTACATAAAAAACGACTGAAGAGACACTCTCTCGGCAGAGTACCGGCCATCGATCAGAAATTGATTGGAACACTTGCTCAAAAGCACGGTGCTCCTGGTTAGATCTTCCACAAGAGGTGGGTTGGAGCCTCGAAGGCGGTCCAGGGGGAATGGTCCTGAATCCCTTGCGCAATTCAATACGGCTTCGACTTGAGATGAAAAAGGGATGTGCCAGTTCCACATACTCGGGCGCCGGGAATCGAACCCGGTCTCTCCTGCACTTGTGATTGTAGATATGCAACGGTTAAGGGTAGAGGAGTGTGCTCCATGCACTACACCCGATTACAGATCTTGTCGTTGGGTTGCCTAAGAATCGGAATTACTTATCAATACCAATGCATGTAGCACGGAAAATATGATGAATCCCAAAGTAGAGGCGGATCGAAGCCGTTATAGTTACATACAGGGCATAGACATCCCCGCCATAGTTTGAGAATACATCAACACCGCAGCAAATCCAAGAGGTCGATTGCGCGCCGGCTTGAATTTAATTTCGTTGCCGGATCTCGGGGTGTGGTTGGCGCGTAGAGTTCTGCTGATGCACGGTACCCTATGTTACTAGAGGTCGAATCCATCCCGGTTTTTATTATATTAATTCGCGCCGCGGCGTCCATGCGCAGGGTGAGCGGTCCGTACACGAATAAAAAGGCACAAATACGACTCCCTCGGGCGCCAGGACTCGAACCCGGTATCTCCTGCACTTTTAATCGGCAGCAGTTCAAGGTAAAGGAGTGTGCATGGGCGATTTTAGATGAAAAAAGGACGTAACAATTCCCCGATACTCGGGCGCCGGGAGTCGAACCCGGTGTCTCCTGCGCTTGTAACATAGATACGACGCAAAGTAAAGGAGCGCTCCGTGCACTACGCCCGATTGAATAATCTCCGATTGTGTGGGTGTTTGAGTGCATCAATACCGGGGCTGGTCATTTTAGATGAAAAAGGGACTCGGTACAATATACACGCACTCAGGCGCCGGGAGTCGAACCCGTTCTCTCCTGCATTTGCGATTTAAGGTACAGGTCAAGGTAAAGGAGTTTCGTGCCGCATACAGAATTAAAAAGAAAAAGAAACACTTACTTAGATAACCCCAATGCGGGCGCTGGGAATCGAACCCAGTCTCTCCTGCACTTGCAATTTCTGGCAGCTCAAGGTAGAGGAGTGTGCTCCGTGCACTACGCCCGGTTAAATACCCTGCTCCGATGGTGTGGTTGTTTGAGGCTTGAGCAAGGATGGCAACTAGTGATGCCCCTGAAGCCCTCAGGTCCGAGCCAAACCAAGCCGGATGTCTGGCCTGAGCGGTATAAAGGAGGTGGGAATCTGGACGATGTATTCGTATGCACCCTTCTGCCTCACCATTTTTCTCCCATTTTAGCAACTCTTTCGACACAATCCGAAAGACTTTAGCATACGGAAGATGTTTTCCTGCTCTCGGCTGAAAATCGATCCAAAATCTGATAGATTTATAGTTAGGCGAGTCTTCAGCACATGCACCACCGCATTTTGATGAGAAATTAATCGACTTTGTCACCTCCGTACAGGCAATCACGATTTCCGGAAGATTAATGCAAGTATGACCGTGATATGTACTTACACCCCAGATGGGAATGTAGATAATACCAACACTACCGTAGGAAATCCACAAAGTCGTCAACTACGTGCTCAAATTCAGTTGGGAGAAGAATTAGAATAGAATTTATAAACACATATGTGAACCGTGGCAAGGGGGTGGACGTTTCCCTCGATGCGTGGGATATATAGATTAGAGTAACTTATTCTGGGCAGCATACTGTGTTTGAGCCAATAACACACCGAGCTTTCACGCGATGTGACTCAGGCTTGAAGGCGGCCGAATGATCTAAAAAGGATCCTGATAGACGCAATACACAGGCGCCGGGAGTCGAACCCAGTCTCTCCTGCACTTGTGATTCTCGATATGACGCAAGGTAGAGGAGTGTGCTCCATGCACTACGCCCGGTTAAATACCCTGCTCCGATGGTAAGGTTGGTCGAGCATATCGATACCCGGGCTAGTGATTTTAGATGAAAAAGCATTTTGATACCGTATACTCGGGCGCGGGGAGTCGAACCCAATCTCTCCTGCACTGGTGACTGTACATATGCAAGGTAAAGGAGTGTGCTCCATGCACTACGCCCGAATATACGACTCCGATCCTGTGATTGATTGAGCCTATCAATCGATACCCGGGCCTAATAGATGGGACACTCGATAGTGGTAGGCGCGCGATAACAGTATACCCCGGTGACAATCTTTGACCAACTTGGCGGAGGAAGGAAGGAAGGAAGGAAGGAAGGAAGCAAACGGCGAGGCAATATTGCATGCAGTGAGCCGGCAGCGGCGCATGCGATGCGACTTGTGTATTTTGGTCACGGTTGTAGGCCCGGGAGCTCCGAGTCCTTGGCGGTATATAATTAAATAAAGAAAACACGACCACGACTCTCGACGTAGCAACCAAGACCAAGACGAGGCGGGTCCATTCGACAGGAATTCCACACATACCGAGTCCCCGACGGAAATATAACACCGCAGCAAGGCCAAGAGGTTTGCGATTGAGCGCCGCGTGCACTGGCAGCCAAGACAGGAAATTGCCGAATATCATTATCATTTCAGGAACAGGCTCGCGGCGTAGACTAGAATTTACGGGAAATACACGAGTTCGTGAAGTAGACTTTACTTCCGGTGCAAACACTTTCGCCTCCATGGCGGAGTTCCTGCACGCTGTGGGACAGCTTAATTACTTCGATCGGAGTTCCCACGCCGCGCCATCAAAACGCCAAGCCCTTGGCGCCAAGCGCGTAATCGATATATAGCCGAAGCGCAACCGAAACGTGCCTGTGCCTGCTATCTCACTCTCGTCCTCGTCATGCCAGCACGCCCGATGCCCTCGTCCACCGCCCCGCTCCCCGCCGTGCACGCAGCCCTCTCCCTCCTCTTCGTCGCCCTCGCCTCATTCCTCCTCACCCTCGCCCTCCTTCCCCTTTGCGGCTTCACCCTCGACGCGGAGAGGCTCTCGCTGCTGACGGTCGCGCGCGCGACGGGGGCGTGCGCGGGGATCGTTTTTGTGTTGATGAGTCTGATTGTGGGGTTATGGAGGAGGAGGAGGGGTGGGAATGCGGACGCAGACGGGAAAAAACCGGATGTGGAGTGCACGCTCGATGTGCGGGACCGCGAGGCGGCGGTGCGGGATCCGCCCGAGAAGGCGGACCGGTGATACGTGGTGCGTGCACTTGTCTTAATTACTCCGGTCTTGGGCTCATTACACCGCCAGCAGTATACTCGACTTCCCCGACGCCGTATACGCTTCGCCTTAACCTACGCAGGTTATAACGAGCGATATTCACTCCGTCCCGCCACGCATCCGCACACGCACGACTGTTCCTAGGGCATTGATTGGGCTCATTACATCCCGAGCCCTGAAGCCACGACACATTGCACTCGCTTCGCCTTGACCTGTACAACATGACGATCGATAATCACGCCGTCACTCCCGCCACGCATCCGCACACACGATACGCACTTGTACCCGCGCTGCACCGCATATTCCTTACTTATTGCCTCTCGCATCCGGACGGACGATACGCACAATGTATTCTATACCTCATCAATCTTGGTCCCTCTCCCTGTCCTCGGCGCCAGGCGCGGGCCTCCGTCGTGCATGACGCATGACGCATAACGCGCGATCCACCGTTGTACCGAACTCCGGGTGAATGACCCGCGCCCGCCGAGATTTCAAGATTTGGATCCTCGCAGCCCTCCTTGCGTGCCCGGCTGCAAGGCGTTCTGCGGCACCACCCGCCGTTGACGTTCCACGCGAGGGACTACGACGACCCTTGCCCGGACTTCGTGCTTCACGCACCGGGATATACATCGGATCCTCGGATCGCATCGCACACATGCACACCGCACGTCTCCCACCACACCCATCCACTTCTTCTCGCGCCGATCCACCTCAACGATCCCGCCTCTCACTTCCAGTCTGCTCTCACTCGCGTTCGCGCTCATCCATCTCGGTCTTACTCTCACGCTCGCGCTCATTCCATCCACCCGGACTCCCCCGTGAGTTCGCTTCAATTATTCATTTCAAGTTTATTAATATACATGCACGCAGCCCACCCCGCCCCGTTATCCTCATCGTTCGCGTCCTTATTCGTACCTATATATGTACGTTAGCGCATGATTACAGAACATCTGAATAGACTGATAGCATCCTCTACTCGATCTCATCCTCATCTCCGTCTTCACTTCACTTCCCTTCCCTTCCTCAATTTCCTTTCGTCCTTCCAGAATTCCGCTGCAGCTCTTTTCTAGATCTAGATTTTGTATTGTCCCTCCTCCCTCGCGCGCGACCCCCGGCTGAGCCGAGTCAGTCTGCCCTCCGCCAAGCCAAGCCAGCCTTGAAGTCAAATCCAAAATCTAGACACTGTACCGAGTCCGGATTCAGGAACAGCTGCGGATTACCATCACCAGCATCCCAGTTCGTACGCACGCGTATTCCGTGTCTACCAGTCGCAATATATACAATTTCCGATTCGAAACTGGAACACGGCGCGAATTTGGATGTGACCCTGCGGAAGAACGCCGAATCACAGTACATTGAATGCATGGTATCAAATGAGGACCAACTCCACGATGAAGGAGTGTGTTCCATACACTACACCAGATCAAACGTCCCGTTAGCTCCTTCAACAAGTACGGGATGGTGATACTTACTAGTACTTCAGTCCGATGAGGAGCGCTGATTTTCGGCCATTAGCATGCATACCTGGAATCATATGCACGAGAAGGAAGCCGAGACATAAATCAAAATCGAGATATTCTGGGGCGTACATTATCTCGCTCGCAGTAGCATGTAAGAAAAAAAATAAGCTGAATGCACAAGTTGCAACCAGGGTGCCAGGAACCGAACCTGGATCTCTCCTTGATGAATTACACCCCAAACTCTGAGATGACTAGGAGTGTGCTCTATATACCATGCCCGATGAAATATGTAGGCACGCGTGCGCCTGGATAATCATACACCCTGGATGTGAGGTCACACAACAAAGTACGGTACTGCAAAACATTAGACCGAACCTATTGTCCAGGCGCCATGAATCGAATCGGGTTTTCCTCGATTCAATATTTTCCTCCCAATGAAGAGGGAAGGTGTGTTCAATACACCATGCCCGATGGAGACCTGGGTACGAGCCTGAATGATTAATACCACAACTTGGATTGCGGGGTGCGAGTAACAAAAGAGATTACTGGCAAAATAACGCTCCTTCTTCAAACCAGTTCGGCCCCAGGAATCGAACCTGGTTCTCCTCAATTCCAAACTTCCCAATGAAGAGTGAAGAAGTGTGTTCCATACACGACACCCCTTCTGTGCCTTCTGGCAAAACGGAGCATATCAAACGTATCTGAAATGTGAAAGAGGAAAAGATCAAACTAAAAGCCGATTATTCGGGTGCCAGGAATCGAACCTAGGTTTCTCATGGATACATCACTTCGATCGCAGGAGGATGAAGGAGGGTGTACCATACACTACACCCGATTAGAATCATGAGTAAGTTCTTGTAACAAGGGATGTATGGCCGTACTGGAGCATTTTTTAGATGGGCGCTGCACCCTACTAAGCCGATACGGATGTTGAAAAATGCACCTACGAGTTGTGTGCCGAGGCTTACTTACACACACACCCGCGGTGTTCTGAAACCCAACCGGTGTTCATGCGCAAATACATTGCAGAAGGAAAGGATGAGAGATCATGAGTTGCCGTTCCAGGTCTAGATGCGAACAAAATTCATCGCCACTATGTAGAAGAGAGTCAAAAAAAGAATCATCAACCTGTATGGCCCAGCCCGGGGTTGGACCGGAACTCTGCTTGATCTATCTGATCTATCCATGGAACCAGTCTAAAGCGATGGAAATGCGCGGCGGGCACCACTGAGCCTTCTAATTGGGCGTCTTGACGCTCAGTGAGATAGGATATATGTACGTCCTGAACAGGAGTCAATATGTCGAAGGAGTTGAATAATGACAGAGAGGATCATACTGCGGCGACGCGTCATCCGTACGTTTATTAGTGACGGAGCAATATCGCTGTCTCCGAACTGGTCTTTGCAGGTGAGGAAGAGATGAGGAGAATGCGAGGGCGACGCCATGCGAAGGGATATAGCGAGGGAGGAGCGAGCCGATATATTTTCTCCAGTGAAGTCGGTAAGCAAGGATTCGACTTGAATGTTGGCAGCAACTCATTGTTGCACGCCTTCATATTCACATTTCATTTGAGATATTGAATTTGTCGCGTCTCACGAGAAGGCTTAACGGATGGAAACATATCCCATTTCAGACCAAAATACACGATCATAGAGGGCAGACCTGACAATGAAGGGTGGGGGCCATTTATGAAAATACGTCTAGTTTAGAAAACACAGCCCGAGCCGTCATCTTGGCAGTTGCCGTCGGTCGCAGGGTCCTGAACGCTGTAGTGCGATGATCCATTAGCTTTGGGAACTGCGTATGCAAGGGGAACAACGTACATCGAAGGGACGGCGGCGGGGGCGGGACCAGAAGCAGTCGGGAGCTTGGGGAACGCCGTGGTGGCGCACGCCTGCTCGACATCGGCGTTGGAGAGGCCTGCGGGGAAGAACGCCTGGGCTGCCGCGGCAGAAATGGGCGGGGGAATGGGGATGACATCGGAGCAGTCAACCATCTTCGAGACGTCCTGGCCGAGGACCTGCATCTTCGCGAACGCCTGCTGGAATTGGGTCGCCATGAACGCCTGCTGGTTGACGTTCGCTTGCCAGAGGCAAGCGGTGCGAGAGTCGCGGGCAAAATCAGAGTCCGATTGAAGGCGCAGCTCGCCGGCGAGCGGAGACTCGACCTCGCCCTGGTTACCGCCCGTCCCGGGGAAGAGGGTGCCTCTGAGCTGAGTCTCGACGAAGAACTGGGTGTCGAACACCGAGGGAGTCGAGTCAAAAGGCAGACCCTGGAGCGTTGGGTCAACATCGTCGGCTCCGGCGATGGAGTGGCTAACATGACAGTGAGCTATGAGTAAAATGACAAGTAGAAATTGTTTACGATGCCAGGAGCGCGACAACCTCTGCAGGGGTGAAGCCAGCGTCGGCCATGCGGGCGAGAATCTTCGTGACGCCGTCTTGGGAAGATTTCAGAAAGTCAACGTCTCTACTGGCGCCAGTACGTACCGAAAGGCTCTGGGACGGTGCCATCCGGAGCGGGGGTTGTCGCGTCGACACGACCGAACATGAACGTCGGGCGAGCGATGCCGGGGCATTGGGTCAAGCTGACGGCGCCGGCGAACTGGATGCTAGAAATAGATAGATGTAAGTACGATTCAAAGACGTTGAGGTTATGACGGGAGGCCGTACAAATCGGCAGCCGAGATGTTGTGCTTTTGAATGAAAGGCACCTCGAGGTTGAAGGCGTCGGCGATACCGAGATTGGCACCAAAGGCGAGCTCAGTCTCCCCGAAGAGGAGGATCGAGCCGTCGGCCCCAGTACTGTCGCATTCGTCAGCTGCGGTATCAGCAGGGGAGAGGAGAATAAATTGCATACCCGAAGCTCGGGTCGCTGTTCGAGAAGCCGATGGCATCGTGGAACGAGATACGCAGTGCGGTATGAGCAGCGTCGCCGCACTCGCCGAAGTCGAGCATGTTCGCTTGGATGTCCTCGAGCACAGGGAACAGAGCGCAGCAGGCCGCGTTAGTCACCGTGTTTCCGTCGGGGCACACCACACGGCGGGTGAGCGCCGCTACAAGAAACGTTCGCCGTCAGCTCGACATAAGCTTGGTTGAAGGAAAGGCGGCACCGTTGGAAACAGCAGCGAGAGCTACGAGCAGAACATATGTCGTGGACAACATTTCGACTGGTGCTGAGGATTCAGAAGGACCGTAGGCAGACGCAAATGACCAGGTAGAGCCTGACTGCTCTCTGCACTTTGGCAAACCTGCTTTTATACTGCTCGTCGGCCTTCCGGCTAAAGTACTCGATAAACGTTCGGGCGGGTTGGGGTGGAAAGCGGATTTAAATCTGGAATCTTCACGTCGGTTCAACGCGACCGTGTATGTCCGGACAGTGAGAAAAAAGTCAAAAAGTAGCGGGTGGGAGCAAGGCCGACGGAGCGGCCAGATGTTCGCCAGTAGCAGAGAAGGTCCTGGTTCCCGCATGGACCTAAGCGGGTCCACTTGATGACTCCCAAATCCCATTTAAAATGGGACTTGTGAAAAAGATTCCAGCGACAGGCCACTTGCGTGCCACAGAGGTGTAGCCATCCCCAAACCAAGTTCCCTACGGATCGCATATTCTCGGTTCCGGTGACCGCGGTAACAGATGAAAAGTTTTGTTGTACGCTGGAAGTGGGCCGGAAGGCGTGAACTTACCAATGCTTTGGGATGCGAAAGTTGGAGGTTGAATAAGCTTGCTAATTCATCTAAAACTTGCAAGTACGTGCCCATACCAAGAAGTGCTCACGCCAAGACCTTTTCCAAATTAAACCAACGAACTGTATAATTAGCCACAGATTCATTGGTTTTTGAGCGCAGTAAGCCAGTCGCTTGCTCCCGTTCACTCGGCTTTGCTGCTGGAATGATTTTCGAATGAGGGCGCAGTGGTTTAAAAGTCAGTACCCCCAAAGCAAGAGACATCTCTGAAGTCTCACCAGTTCCGGGTGGGACGCAAAGAAATCTATAAATTAAACGGCTTGGAAACAGCTTGCCTACCCGAGCCTCGGCTCCACTACAAGTGACACTCCCGAGACCGGAATATTCACATCTGTCGTCTGGTAGGAGGCGGTACCTACCCCGGACGTTGTCGCGTGCTTGAAATTCCTGTAACGGATTTGTGCTGTAATAA
The DNA here is from genome assembly GCA_029289565.1 of Mycena galericulata. Taxonomy (NCBI): domain Eukaryota; kingdom Fungi; phylum Basidiomycota; class Agaricomycetes; order Agaricales; family Mycenaceae; genus Mycena; species Mycena galericulata. Next base: position 144,676 of record JARKIA010000355.1, read on the forward strand.
TCACCGTTCGTTCGACGAACGTGGGGGGTAGGCCACGACGGATGCTTCATCCACCGATAAGCTGCCCCCCATTTTGACGCTCGCCGCCTGAGGCATGAAAACCGGACATGTCAGTGTGAGGAAGTAAATCTGTAAAAGGCGTTCCGTAATTGGCTGGCTATGTATACCGCAAGAAGTTATTTTTGACGGTTCTCACAGAGTTCATCCCTGAGACCAAGATAGAAATCGCGGTGGAATCCTCCTGCAGTGATTTGCGGGCGCTGGCAATTATTTTAATCCTGGGCACTAATTGTGGCGCCACTTGGTGCATGTTCAGCTGAAAATCAACTGAAGATTTAGAAAGCGGCGGCTTATATAATGTTGTGGATTTTTTGCCATAAGCGTCTTGGGGACAGTCGGTCATTACGAGACTTGGATAATTCCTGATCTCCTGGGCAGGCTGCCAAGCGTTCCTCAGCGGGACCGCCATGTAATTCTACATACGGAGGCTTCTTTTCGCCACAAAGATCGCCAAGGCAGGCCAAGTCTTTCTCTGCCCAGCGGGATCGTTATGACCGGCCTCTTGGCCCACTTGCCGTCAGTTCGGAAAGGCGGATCGCACTAACTTTAAGCGAGACGCGACGCAGCGTGACGAGACATATCCACGTGATCGTCATGCGCACTGCCACCCGCTTACAAGCTTACCGCAGTGTCACCACCATCGACGCCCTGCCCGCCAGCGCCCCGTCGTCATTTGCTTGCGGCTCGATAATCCACACCCGTGACTCGTCCTACATATGACTTGGGATTAGGCCTCTCCGAGGCGGGTACTGAACCTTTAGGAATTATTTCGCATTCCCCTTCAAAATTTGAGCAAACCTGACTGACTTGTTTTGATTCTAGGTAGTCAGTCTCCTGTAGTCAGACTCAATAAACTTAAATTCAGATCGTCGGAATCTGATCAAAGTTGCAGGGATCGAACTGGACTTGAGAAAACAACCTGTCTGAGTATGTAGCACTAGCAGGGACTCGCAGTGCTCCACTATGAAAAATTGGAGTCTATGTTATCCATGAGAACTAAAATCAGGATGATACTCAGTGGTAACAATCAGATATCCTTTGGTCGTTGAGCAATGAATAAAGACCCAGAAAATTTTCAGTTTCAGTTTGCGGACACTCGTGTCCAGTTCCTCGGGCACATGGACAGATACTCAGAAAAGGAATATGGAGTGAAAATCAAACACCCCTTCTAGGTGTCCAGAATTACTTAAGAAAAGTAAAAAATATGACCTGTACATGAAACAGTACACACCTACGGGCAAGGCAATTCAATCAATTGAGAGGAAGGGAGGGTGAGCAGGAAATTTGACAGCCCATGTGTACTTGTAGGCAGTTTCTCGTGTGCAGAAAAAATTGACCACTGGAGAATTTTGATCTGAGAAACGGACAGCTCATGGCGAGCGAAAGTAACATAAAATATGAAGTACGGGTTCAGCCTGCATCAAGTCAGGACAGAACACTGCATGGTAAATTGAAAATTTTAGCCCGCACTCATGGCCTTGTTGAAGAGGAACAGTATATCACAGAAGATGAAAACAAAGATCAGGGCCAAATTGAGCATCCCGCACTCGTAGGCGGTTTCTCAAGTTCCGAATCAATTCATTGGAAAACTATGAGCCAGAGATTTTGAGGACAACTGATAAGGTCCAAAGGAACAGTGAACACAACAGGCTAGGCCACGCCCATGAGAACTTTTATTGTATCCAAACCAATTAAATACTTGAGAAGCTGCAGCAGACCGATGTGATCGGTAGCCTCAGGTGCAAATAAAGACCCACTGAGCTCAAGCTTGTTTGCAATAGCCATCAATCAGTTTACTTCGTAGAGAGAGAGATAAATAAGGCCCCTGGAAAAACAGTGAAATGAATCAGGGATTTTTCAAAATTTTGTGTGTGAAATTTTTCAAAGTTGTGCATGAAATAATAAAACGCCAGGGGAATTTTCCAGAGGATCATACAATACCTTATTCCAGCTTGCTGCCCTTGATTATGCTTGGAGGTCTATCAAGAACATAAGTTGGGCATCAGACATGGGATGGGCAAAAAGCATCTCAAACTCTCAAACATTACTATGCACCAGGTTTTCCATGAAATAAAAAAAATTGCAGGTGCTCAAATCAAGAACATTAGAAGTTTGAAAGAGTAATATACCACCATCACTGCCTAAGGCGCTTGAAACACGTCCTTGAGCAAACCCCTTTGCGGCACATGGTCGTGCCACCATGACAAGCCTGATCAAGAACTCTCTCACGTCAATGGACACTGGCCCGAACATGAAGTAGAAATGACTAATAACAGAAATTTTGAACTTGAGAATTTCTTTGGTTTCAGCAGATGAAATGTGCTCATACACAAGAAATAAGGTGGATATCAAGTTGAAAAACATATCTTGGCACTGTGATTTATCTCTACGTCTTGCCCCATTTTCTCTGGATTTTATTCCTGCGATGACCAATGGTGCATGACTAAATTTTTGTTTGTACATGTAGCAAAAGTTACCGAAATCCATGTTCCCCAGGGTAGCCAAACCTAAAGGTTCAGCAACCATGCCGCGAGTCGAGTTAGGGACAGCAACTAGCATGTGATGCATCTGACCGTCTCCAGCAATATCCACTCCTTACTACATCGCAATCTTTGCATCCGATTGCTTCTGGGGCACGGAGCACATCTTCGTGAACTTTTCCGCCTGCAAAGGGGTCCTGATTC